>JAQIXA010004218.1:0-11856 GCA_034699045.1 Nanhermannia cf. coronata Gr-Ori-00579 | reverse complement strand
TGCAGGGTATTTTAGTCTTTAGTGATCACATTGACTAGTAGTACGGTTGTTTTTTGATATTTTTCTTTGGCTCAAATGATAATGAACCCTATAACAAGGTAGTAGAGTATCTGTATCAGGCAGTAAGGAAATGGAAAAGTATATAAATAAGTTTTTATACTTTGTTTTGATAGTTTTTTAACGAAAAAAACGGACAGAGACAGAGACACATTCAAGAGTTGAGTTTTTTTTTGTTTTTTTGTGAGGAGGCTTATCGTTAGAAAGAAGAGAAATTTTTAAAGTTTAAAGGTAACACAAATAGACCCAGACCCAGCTGAAAAAAGTTTTTTTTGAAGCTTTGAAAAATTCATCAAAATATTTTTTTATTTACGAGCCTGCATGCATGTGCATACATACATTCTAGTACTTGTGACTAGTACCTAAGTAAAACTAAAACAATACACAAAGACTGTCATTAAACTTGGAACAGTATCTTTTGATAAGCCAAAATTGACGATAGCGCAACAAATAGATACTAATATGAATCTTAGAAGTTATAAATCAGATGATTTAGAGATAATTATCAAAAATTGAAGCTTTAAAATCTCTCTTTTTTAACATTTCCTACCTATTTCATAATTTCTCATAATTTCTCATAATTTTTAATTATTAATTAGCCAATCTTAGCTAGTTAAAGCAAATAATTCCAAATTTAAATTTAGATATAATTGAGCTTCCCGGACTGTTTAGGTATTAAGTACACAATACACAATTCTTAATTTCATATATAGTTAAAACAAGTAAGATACTTTAAGGCAAAATGAAGACTTATTCCTGAATATGAAATTTCAATTTTTTTTCTTACAAAATGTGCAAACTTTTAAATGAGCTGATAAACATTAAGCATTTAGACCTAAATGTAAAGAGGGGAATAAAAATATGCAACTTTTTTTAGCAATGTAGTACTTGAGTTCAATCTACTGATAACTAGATAGATATCCTTTTTTCTTATAGACTATAGAATAGATATAGTAGGGTACTTAAGTATACTTGTGTAAGTATCAAAGGTAATAGTAATGGTAACACATACTTAATAAGAATATGAACATAATTTGGCTTTTAAAGGGGGGAAAATATTATTACTTACTCAATTTATAAAACAAATGACCAAGTTTTTATAAGGTTACAAATGTCTCAATTTTTTTCAAATTCTTACTGCATTTTAAAACTTTTTCAATATTAAAATGTAGTATGTAGTACGAGTATTACAATTGGTAAAGTCTCGCCTTTTTCGTCAAGTCAATTATAGGTCGCATTTTACAAAAAAAGGTCATAGTGCCCAAACTTTCTGTCTGTCTTTTCTTAAGATTAGTCATTTTTACATATTGAAATTGAAAGCAAATTTTTGTATATTTAGGCAAAAATATCCAACTTGTTGTGTAATTATGATGCCGAATATGATTAGAAAAGTTTAAAATTTAGAAAATTTAATTTTTAGGTACAATTTTTAGCCATTGGTTCTATTTATTGAACGATCAAGTTGAATACTGTGGTCTTTTTAATTTTTCAAGATTTTGTGGCTTCATGTTCATGATGGTGACGACGATTTAACTTATTATAATGTACATAAGTAGGTACTATACTAGTAGGTATTTGAATTCACAAGAGGAAAATAACCCATAATTGAATTGTTTAATGCCTTGTTTCCTTTGCCAAAAAATTATTTTCTGCCAGATCTCTGACCCTTTCCTATATTATTATGACTACCACCCCATTATATGTATAACAACTTACTTTCTCACTTCTCCAAACGAGAATATTTGTGAGAAAGTAGGTTGAAAATTATATTAATACTTCTATTTCACTAGTAGGTAGTAGGTACTGTAGAGCTTACACTATATACTGTGATATTTTACCAGGTATATTGATCAAATCACCTCGAAATATTCAAATCCAAATCGTCCAAATGTCAACATCAAATATGCAAAATTCTCTTTGATATCGTCCATATTCATTCAAATATCAAATTAGTAGGTACCTAGCATCTAAGTACCTACTAAAAATCTAAGACTTTAAACTGAAAAAGTCATAAAAGTCTCACATAAGAAAAATATAAAACTCAAAATTTTGTAAAAATTTGATCCTTTATAAAGGAACTTTTGTGATAATTTCAAAAAGATTATCTACTTTAATTGAAAGATACTTTAATTTTTGATATTTAAATCTGGCATTTGACTACGTTCTCAGGTAAGGTATGGGTCGATTATCTTTAAATTTTTGGTTCATTTGTTGAACCTTCAAATTTCTCCAAAAAGTCAATCATAATCGAGAGATTGGCAATTGCTAAATCGATACTTTACTTTGGCTAGAAATTGAAAGAAAGGGAAAGAAACAGCTCATAAAATATTTTGTTCAAGTTCTACTACTACCAATAGTACTACACTTCCAGTATTATTTTTGAACGACGAAAAAAACCGAATTGAGGACGGATTTCAACTTTTTTTTTACAGCTTTTTCATTCAATTCTGCCATAATATCGTATACTACAAGAAGTAGTACTAGGACTAGTAGGTACTATGTCTAGGTTCAGAAATACTACTGTATACTTCAAGTATAATAAGAAAGTAAATCTCGAAATTGAGGTAAAAAATTTAAACAATAAACTTTCTTTTATCTCTATTCCAGTATTGAGGTATTGAGTATTATTGAATCTTTACCCAGACGAAAAAAGTTTCATTCGATTCGATTCAAACTTTCAAAGACAAAGTACAAACAAACAACCCAAAAATAATCAAACTGAAATAAGTATTAAGTACCTACCTACCTAGTACTAAGGTACAAATTGCAAACTATCTAGACCTAAACTACAGTATTTACTTAATCAACTTACAATTTAAAGTAAAGTTAAACTAAAAAAAAGTACCTAGGTACTTACCTAAATGATAAAAATGCATTTAAATGGGCAAGTATACTTTAGTACCCTACTATAGAGAGAGAGAGTAATAATCGTAAAATTAAATGAGTAGTAATTTTTCTAATCAATTTTTACGGCACAGATTTTATTAGCATAAACATGACGAATACCTACATATTTTGAACCTACCTATCAGTATACTATGACTATTAGGTATACATACCTACTGGTACTATATGGTAGATTCTTTTAAAAAAAGTCACAAATCGATAAATTATTATCATTTTGACAAGGAAAAAAACTTACACATACACACTGATATTTGAACTTTTAAACATTTTTTCTTGACATACTTTATACATGTTGTAAACTACCTACACATTGTAAATGTGAATATCATTAAAATTCTCGTACAGTTTGTATCCTCTATAAAGTATCGTCGTTTAAAATATCTGTAAAGTTGAAATTTTAAGAAAAGCAATCCCACAACAAATTAAAATTTTGAAAATTTAGAAAAAAATTGCTATTCTTTTGCAGATTTTACTTATTTCTAACCTAATTTTTTTGAAAATTCAGACCTCTAGGCTCTAGGTTGGCCAAAAACGAAATTATAATAAACTTTGGACCATACGAGTATAATCAAAGATTTGTGTATCGATCAGAAAAAAATCTAAAATTTAATTTTTAATGACAAATTTTTCAATGTTTCTTGATGATTGGAATTAAATCAAAGATTTGTAAAACCTTTGAACCATATCCAAAATCTATGAATCTTATGATAAAATAGCTCAAAAAAGACCCGTTTTAAACCTTATAGTTGAAAAAATAACAAAAATCAACCTTATAGAGCTCTTCTCTTATACAATAATTCAGTTTTTTTCTTGGTAATTGGTCTTTTTTATACATAGGTATTCTGTAGGATATGCAAAAAAAAAATTTCTCCCTCCGGTGAAATATCAAGTAGAGAAATTTCGGAATAAAACAAACTTTTTTTTTACTGGATTGGGTAATATGCCACTATTGGATAATAATACCCGGGTAATATTTTACATAAGAAATATATGCGAAATCCGCAAGACGGATTGATGCCCTTGTCCCTATCTATTTTACCTATAAGTTTGTGCCTATTTGACAGATAAAATACTTGGGGAAATGTTCCATGCAAATAGCAATGGCAATGCACCATTTCGATCAAATCCAAAAAAAAGTAGAAAAAATCTGAAGGATTTAAACTCTTAAGTTTACTTTAGCATATCTACCTACATATATACTTGGAGTATCAATAGTTGAATAGTAAAAAAAGAGGTTTTTATACCTCGAGTATAAAATTGTAAGCATATTTTTCACATAAAGTATAATCTAAAGGATATTTATACTACTTTCAGGTCCATATGTGTGTCTTTAACTTGTCTATTTCGCCAACAATATGTATGGCAAGTCCACTTATCATATAAATATACAATTTTCGAGTATCTCAATAACAAGTGCCCTACTCATAATGGTCTTAAAAGTATCTATGTTTACCTATATAATAACTACAGATATATTGTATCTTGTAGTCTTATTAGAAGTATAAGCTAAAAAAGTTCCCCAAATTTTTTTGATAGATGCTTTTCTTTTCAATTTCCAAAGATTACAAAGATTTTTAAATTACCTATGCAATGTAAATCATGTTAATTTGATTAGCGTTTTTAGAATTCGTATTCTGTTTCTTATGTGAATCTCAAAAGGATTTTATATCTATTTTAATTTTTTTGACAAATTTTTCAATTTCTTGATTATCGGAATCAAATTATCATATAGGTAGGTAAGAACAAATAAGAACAAATAATAGGTTTGATGGAAATTTTTTCAAAAATCTGTTGCGATTCATATCTACCTTTTGTCCATACTTTTAATATATTGTTATCATTGTACCATACAGGTAAAGGTAAACTACAAGTAAAATGGTCAAATATCTGTTGAAGTTTTCCATGATTGACACAGTACCTTGGATTTTTCAATATTTTCTTGATATTCGGAATCAAAATATTTGAATTTTAACCTAAATTAGATGGATAATTTAAAAAATCCTTACCCGCAAATAGGGCAGCTAATTTTTGAATCTCCAAGTCTACCAGGTAGGCATTTGGCACAAAACGAGTGAAAGCATGATAAAAGTCTCGGATCCTCATAGATATTGTTACAAATTAAACACAATAATGGATTTCGACTAGAACAAGAGTCCAGCACTTCTTCAAAATGACCAGGCATAAAAACACCAGAGGTACTACTCGGTCCTGGACAAATTTTATCACTTTTATCCCCTTGTCCTGATGGTGACAATAGATCTTGCTGTTGCTGAATCCTCAACTCTCGATCTCGACCACTTTCTCGATCCATATTTGATTTCCCTGGGTCTTTCAAGTGTACACTTTTACTCAAATTTGGTGATTTTTTCGATGAGCTCGAAGGCCCAAAATAAACAGTAGCCGGTTGACTTCGACCTGATTGATCTGATTGTTTCCAACCACCACCACCCACGTTCTTGGCCATAAAACACTCGAAGATCCAGATCCAGATCTACCCAAAAAGTTCTAACCTAACCCCGGTGTGTGTGTCACATTTTGTCACTTTTCTTCAAGTTGACCAAGAAATTAAATAAATTGTAAACTAAAATGTCTTAAAAGGATCTCTTTTTACTTTTTCACAATTGATGTTCTTCAATTGAATCTGGAGCCGAAATCAAAGGATTGTACTGCAGTTGTGTGCAGCTGATCTTTTGTAAGTTTTGATCTTTTATGATTCTATTTTCAAAATAGTTTTTTCCACTCAAACTATACTATACTTGCTCAAGTTTGGGCTGTTTTAAAACTAGAACTAGTAGTAATAGTAGTAGAATAGGATTGTGTATATGATTCTCAAGTAATAATATCAAATAATACTCAACCTTCGCGCGAACCAAACCTTACTTCTGTACGACTGTGTCACGTTTGAATCTCTTTATACAAATACAATATACTTATACTATCTGGTAGCACAGAGTACTAGTACTACTCTCCAGTAAAGTAAAGATCCTGCTGGAGAACTGGAAACTCGAAATTTTCGATCAAATTCGGCTTTTTCGGGGGGAATTGTACGGGCTGTGCGCATCTCAAGCAAAAACTGAGATCATCTAGAAGTCTAGAGAGAACCTGGAAGATGAACAAAGTACTTTAGACTAGTAACTACTACATATACAGACTAATATGTATAATATTTAATATAAATACTATATTTCCATATATAAGGTACTCTTCAGCTCCAGCTCCAGTTTAGTTGTAAAGGATATTACGGTATGGGGCAAAAAGTGGCAAAAGCAATTCAGCGAGACGAGAAAGTGGTGAAAGCATGTGCAGAGGACCGTAGAGAAAGTAAAGAGAAAAAATAAACGAGTCTAATAGGACAATATTTACCATATTTACTTTTTCTAGTTATGATTAGGAAGGACACATCCACTGCCTGTCTACTGTCTCTGATTCGAAAGATAAGACACTAGTATTTATTTACTATCAAAATATGCTTTCAACTTACGATTAGGTATACCCATCCTGTTGTATTTTTAATACGAATTTTTATGGCTTGAAAGGTCAATTATCGGCGTTATATTGAGAACAGAAGTATCCTTACGAGAAATGCAATTATCCTGTCTTGGTCTTGCTAGCGAGTATTTGAAATATATTTATAAAGCTATTAATGTGGGGATTTGGTCACTTTATCAGATGGCATTTTGTCACTAAAATCGTCGCATTGTCTTACCGAAACTTGAATTTAACCAATGTAAATTGTACACTAATGATAAATCTAACAACTAATTATATTATTTTTTTCAAATTCAGTGTCAGTCCTGTCCTGAAGTTCCGAAATTTCCTGAAGCACTAGGATGACTAGGATGATGACTAGGATGACTTCAGTTCTAAAGTGTAGTAGATTTTAAGTACTTTGAAGTTCAAATGTCCAAAATGGCTATTTCTACAGGTATTCAAGTCCATTACAATTACAAGTGACAAGTAATAGACATGGAACCATTAAAAACTGTGAAATAGAAATAAGTTACATAAACTTATGGAAATGGTTTAGAATACTACGGTATTAAGTAGAATAAATATTAGACAAAGGCTTTGTTTCTTGTTCTTAAAAAAGTTTCTAAAATTACTTATTAAATGAAGTACCAACCAACCTATTTTGTAGTTATTTCTATATCTGTAATTATTTAGACAGGTAGTAAAGTTCTTTGAAGTAAAAATTAGTTTACTGTTTATTTTACTTGTAGATTTTAAATACATAAATATAGTAGGGTAGGGTAGGGTACCTATCTAAATTAGTAGGTAATTATTTTCCATCTCTAGTTTTTATATTACAGATAGTATACTGGTATACTTATAGGTATGTATAATTTTAGAATAAATTTTTCTGGAATTACATTGGCAAACTTTTTGCTTTCATTTGAATTTGAAAATATTTTGTAAATACAGATACGAATAGTATAAAAATACTAGTAGTATGTACCATAGGATATCTTTGTAAGTTTGAAACTTTAAATTAATAAGCATATGAAAGAAGTGATAAAGTTTTCATACCCCGGCCCTTGTGAATTACATTAGCTGATTGAAAACTTTTTCCTCAAAAATCTCGAATTGAATGAATTGAATCCGAGACGAGTTAATCTTGTTATACAAATTTACATTTTCAATAATCAAATTCATCTCAGCTCATCATCATTCTTCAGAATTCAAAATCCTATTTTTTTCATTTAAAAAATAATATTTATTTCTAGCACTGTTGTACAGTAGATAAGTACCTATGTACTACTACTACTAGTAAGTATTTCAAGTAAGTTAGTCTTTTCTCCAAATAAGATTACCCTGTAAGAGGATTAAAGTCTTGAAAAATTTATAGTAGTAAGTAGTATCTACTTATTCTACTGGCATAAGGCTAGTACTCGTAAAGGATTGTAAAAAAATACAATTGGTTATCAGATTTTTTTTGTAAAAAATAGGTACTACTTTTCCCCAACAGAACATGCAGATCAGGTCAAATTCAAATTCAAATCATAAACCTAAGCCAAAAAATTTCTAAAAAAATAGTAGATACATACCAAGCTAACCAATAATGGATTCTGCCAAGAAGGGAATCGAGCCTTAACTTAAGGTCAAAATTTATACAAATTTTAAAACCAATTTCATGACCATTTCAACGATATCAGACCGGAGTTGTTATTTTTGTAAAATATTATGGCATTTGACCACATACGAGCAATCTAGGTCTGTTCCATAAGATATACCCTATAGGCAAAATACCGATATATATGCATTTGACCACTAGCCACTAGCCCAATTTGTCAAAATATATTTTTACCATCTAAAAAATCAGTATGCCAAATATCATTAAAATCTGTGTAATATTTTTTATAAGTGCCTACTTTATTACTAATCGTATGGGTTGATTACTATTAATTTGAAATTCTAGTTTCCTCCCTTTTGGAAATTGAACTTTTATTTTAAAAAAATTTCATTTTGAAGGTACTTTGTTTAATATTTGCCATTCAAGTTTTCCGTATTTAAATTTTTAATGTTTTTTTATACTGCCTATATGCGAGTAGATTTTCAAGTTATAAGATAAGTAACTTATAGAATTTAATTTACTAACCTATAGTTAATTATTATTGCTCGAGCAAAGGTAGGGTTGAAGACACAACCTCATTTTTTCGATGTCATTTAACATCCGGGTCAGAATGATGTTTAAATTTTTTTAGTTTATTTTCATTTTTTTTAGATTCAACTCTATTGAATCAACTCTATTGATACGATTTCTTGAATAAAATATGTAACTCCTTTACGATTAGAGCATTTTGTACATTTTGTACATTTTGTACCTATTGTTTTATAAATTTATGTGTCTGTGATAGGTACTACATATATTTATATACCTAAATAATCGAAAGCTAAATCAACATTGGGATTTGGATGAGATTGGATTTTGCAATTTGGTTTAGGTATACATTTTCATTTGAAATTCTGAGCAGAAAATTAAACTTTACTAAAGCAAAATTGTATCGAGTATTGGAATTTTGCTGGTTCTATTTTAGATTAGCTAGATTATAGATTGGATAAATAATAAGTTGGATGAAAGGGAGATTTATTTCAGTCTAGCAGAATAATATTATTTATCCTTATTCACTTATATTTTGTAGTATCGTAGTAGGTTAGGTGTTTCAATAATTATCTTTTTGAACCGGATATTTAAACTAGGTCTTGTGTATAACTACCGGCTTTTGAAATCTCTTTTAATGTTTAAGCACACAATATTATATTGGTATTAACTATAGTTGTAATACCTACATAAGAAGTAAAGTACTGATATGTAAGTAATATGATTAGAAATTTAATTTCCTTTAAAATCTAAAACATACCTACCTATATTATTTTATAAGCTGACAATCAGCTTGAGCTTTAATAATTTAATACTTATACTTTTAGTACCCTACGAGTATAAGTATACTGTAATAGTAAGATACATATTATACCACTCGTAAGTATAATGATTGATTTGTTTGATTTATCAATAAAATTGGCTAATCAGAAAGGTATTAGGTTAAAATTTAAACATTTTTAGAAGCATCAAGGGATTTTAATTTTAATTCAACAAACTTAGATACTTTATACGTTGAAATCTGTGATTTTTGCTAAAAATTGAGCTACAGGTAAGTAGCTTGATCAGAATTCATATCTAAACACTAGTCTAAACTTTTTTTTATTCTAGCAAAAAAATTGCTAAAATCTTGAATTTGGTATGTTACTTAATAATGATGATATATGGTAGTAGTATCTAACCAGTATGTATGTATAAATGATAATGGTATTTATATAAAATTAATAAATAATTCTTGAGCCTTCAGGGTGTTTATAATCTTTAATAGTTGGTACCTAGTACCTACTACCTACATAATAAAAAGTAGGTAGGTAGTTACTTTATAAAACTTCAAAGAATTTTAGATGAAATACTTTTAACTTATTTATTTTATAAACTATTTTTGAATAAATTTTAAATATTCAAACTAATATTAACTTCTGTATAACGTAATTACATTTATAAGTCATACCGAGGCTGATCCTGATACTGATAAATCACGAATACGTATACTTATATGTATAGGGATTTCATTTAAATATTTTTACAAAACTAACTACAGAATAATTGTATTTTTCTTTGAAATAAGATCCATTACCTAAATGTAATTACTCGAATCTTTATAACGTAATCACAAAATTTGAATTCAAAATTTCTATAAAGAGACTCAACTGTACTATCTAATTAAAACTAAAAGTAATTACATATCTCTAATAAAAGTTTGACTTTGCAAAGTATCATCTCATAGTAAAGTTTTTGAAAAATACCCTTTGGGGCAAAAACTTGATTTTAATACTTTTCAAAAGTATTTTAAAACTCATATTCATTTATTTAAAACCTAAATACAGAATGTACACTATACTCTCATTATAGCGTATAATCAAAGGGGACAAAAAAAATCATATATAACGCGAATTAGCGTTATAACGAGAATTCTTAATTCTCGAGTTCTTATTTGAATTTGAAAATGAAATTTTTTTGATTGTGATTTTCATTAGAACTAGAACGTTATATCCACGCGGCGTTATAGAGTACACTCTAGTATAACATCGCATCATAGTAATTAGTAATTACTATTCATACTTTTATAAATAAAAATAGGTAATCATTAACTTAGGTGTTTTAAGGTTTGGTCTATTCATTTAATTTAAATTTAAGCTAGGTCTTTCAAACAAATTCACTTTTTTGTATTGTAATTGTAATTGTACTACAAATACAAACTACAAACTATGAAGTCTATCGTAATCCATACTTTATAATCTCATTCAATCAGCTACAGCTCTGAAAAATGCAATTTTGATCCATATTTGGAATTTGGAAGTAATAAAGAATATATGCCAAAATTTGGTCATTCAAAGCTATTAGATAGAGTTAGTTTAGGTAGCCCAAACTTTCTCTCAAAACTTTCTCCATCTCAAATTGCCTCAGTACCCTACCTACAACATTTTTAGGGCCAAGTTTCAAAATTTTTTGAGAATTATTATTATTTTTATTTTTTGTGTTTTGTTTAATTTAATTTTTGGATTTTAGAATTGGATAATTATGGATTTTTAATTGTAATTAAAAATTTTCTAGACATTTAATGATAAAAATGTCCGTTTTAAGCCTCTTAAGGGGTCGAAGTTACAGTTGTTCGCAATTTTTTATCCTAAAATCGCCATCAACCAAAAATTTTAGCACAGGTAAATAAGCTCTTGCTTTGTACTAATTATTTTAATCTAATTTTACTAATTTATTCAATTCAGCTCTGAAAAACACCACTTAGGCCTTTAGTCTAAATAGTGAAAGTAGCAAAAATTTCAGGCATGCATTTGCTTAAAAATTTAGGCCGAAATTTGTGTTTCAGAACTAAATTAAGCATATTATTGATTATTAGATAAGTAGTTTATCAGTTTGTGTTTGTTTTGTAAATTGTAAAACTACACTACAACAATCTAGAATACCTAATTTAATTTTTGATTTTTTTAATTAGCTCGTGCATTATGCATGCCATTGGGTGAAGATTGGAAGGTTCCTCATACATCTCGTTTTGTCATCACACCAGGTAATTTATAGATTAATAATTGCATAAAATGTAATTTTTTTAAATGTTCATTTCTGGACACTGCTTCTGCTGGACAGTGGACAGAAAGACAGGTTTTGGTCTGCATTTTACGGTTTACATGTAAAAATAAAGACCAAAAGCTGGTTTGTCTGTCGGAATTCAATGAACGAATCACAATTTAATTATTTTGCTATCTTTTAAGGTCGATGGCAATGGCAAAAAACCAAAGATCACCTTCATTTTTATAGTTTGTTGGGACTCGTACCAGCTT
>JAQIXA010004217.1:0-11858 GCA_034699045.1 Nanhermannia cf. coronata Gr-Ori-00579 | reverse complement strand
GTAGGTTTACTTTATTTAAAAAGATTTATTTTATACTTTTTAAAACACAAAACTCAGGATCAGTAGGGAGTTTTAAATTTTTAATTTTGTTTATTTACTGCATATCTCATAATATTTTACATTACGATTTACCATGTATTTATATATTCAAAGAAAAAGTTATTTCATCATACTCGTAGACACAACTGTATGTATAATTATTTTGTGCACAAAGATAGTGATTAAGTTTTAACATTTCATATATTTGCATACACATTTACCATTTACTTTATAGACAACTATCTACTTATGTATCTAGGTGTAGGTACAGTTCTTATGACCAAAGTAGATACTACAGATATATAGGTAAGTTTATCTCATCTCAAAGTCTAAGTACCTATAGGATTAAAAGGATTTAAGAAGGTTCAAATTTCAAAATTTAAGCTGAACAATTTACTCAAAAACTAACTATATTACAAGTACAACCCTATATTCAACCTGAATATAGGTAGGAACTAGATGCCCATATATACTTATGATTCAAAATTTAACAAATTTTCGCTTACTAGATATTTTGTTAAATATGTAACAACTCGAGTGAAATTTAATTTTGTATTTCTGATACCTCCAAAGTAGAGCTCAGTTTTTGATTTGATTACCAAAAGCATAATAGATCAGTAATATCTCATACTCATTGTAGGACAACAAGAGCAAAGTATTACATTTTGTGAAGGCTCCAAAATGGTGCTATAATATATGTACAAAATTGTAGATCAAGTGTAATTGTACGATATTTTATAAGTAAGTATTTTACCATACAAGCAAAGGTTCACCTTGCCAAAAAAAATTCTAAATTTTAGTTACAATCAAATCAATAGCATTTTAATCAAACTATATAGCTAGAAGTCCTCAAAATTCTCAATTTTTTTCAAAATAGTCTCAAAAATTTTAAGAAATATTATATTACTCAAAACTCAAAAACTCAATGGCCTTAAAGTGCCTTAAGAATAAGCCTTTTTGCTTGTAAACTATAATAAATGAGCCTCTATTTATTTCAAAAAATCCAAATTTTGGCAGATTTGATCTGATAGATCTCTAATTTAGAACATTTTTCGATTTCCTAAATTAATATTCAAATTCAATGGAGCTTTGCCAATAAAAATGGTTCAAAAAATGATTAATAAAAGTTTGAATTTTTGTGAATTTTTGTGAACCTTTGCTCGTGTAAAGTATTTATTTAAGTTTAAAAAGGGTGAATAGTAAATTGGCATGCAAAGCTTAGGACATAACATTATACCTTACCCAGTACATATTTCAAATTTTGAGTTTGAGAATGAGAAATAACCCATGCTTTATATTTTAACTATTATTTTACACAAACCATATTAATATTACAATATCTAAACATCCTACACTATATGAGTAATAGTACTATAAGTACTCTACTATACTATAATAGCAATATTTCGACAAAGTAAAAGTAAAAAAAAAAGTCCAGAGTATGAATTATGAGGTTAGATTTCATTCTTTCATTCTCATGAATTATATCATATAGGTAACTATACATATGTCTATGTCTATGATACACTTTAGAAAAAATGCCTACAATTTCTCATTCAATTTTTGTCGAAAAAAGTCTATTCTAGATTTTTTGGAGCTTTTTTTTTGTGGTAAAGGGTTAAGTGTTAATGGATAGCAAAAGAGCCAAAAAAAAGTTTTTTGTTGAGGGGAATACAGCTGCTGTTGTTTTTGAAAAGTTATAATAAAGAATATGAAATTGAGGGAGGTAGCGTGTATTTCAGTACTAGTAGTATTTCATATTTAATAAGTTCTCTTATCCTTTGCATGTATGTCCAATTAATTCTTCTTTTTGTGTGTTCAAAGTTCAGGATATTCATTAAATTTCTAATAATAAAATGCATGTAAACCGATATGTATAGTTAAATACAGAGAAAGTCCTCTATAAGGTACATATTTTACTTTTTATCTAATACCAAAAAAAGGCTTTTCTATTTGATTATTTTTGAGATTTTTGCTAAATTTTATAAAATTGTATGATTTTTTGGGCACTATCTATACCTCTAAAACAGTTGATATTTGCAAAATTAGAAAAAATTCAAGCTTTCTCAACACTCTTTCGTATTAGTACGTACTTATATACATCTAAAGTACCTACTAGATTACAGATAATGTAGTATAATATGTTGTCTAATTTTTAATTGAAAGTATTTTTTGTCTAATAAATACGACTACCTAGACCTAACCTACGAGTAATTTTAACACCTAAAATCGATGATTTTGTTATCAAAAAGTTCATATTTTAAAAGATTTTTGAACATAAAGTCAAAATTTCTTGAATATTTTAAAGTAATTTCGAAAATATTCTAAAAATTTGAAGTTTTTTTAAGACAAAAAGTACAAATCTAAACTCATTCTTAATAAAAGTATAGGTACAAATTGTAGTTGTAAAAATTGCTCAGTTTAGTTCGGCTAGAACTTGTAATTATTTTAAGGATACTTTATAGAGAAATTACAATGTACCATAGGGGAATGTATAGCAGGTTTTTAAGATAAGGTGATAATGATTTCGGTGGTTTTGTAAGCTTTTGTCGGTATAATAATATTTACTCATTTCATTCGTACTTATATGCGTATTTACCTCGTTTTCGTTGTTTTAAAATTGTATTTTGATACATACAATATACATATATTATTCTATTCTATACTTAAACAGTATCTTAAGTATTAAAATAAAGGTCTTTTTTGTATTCTTACCTCGATCATATGTAATATAATCTAGTATAATCTAACTTTTTGTGAACAATCCCAGAGGATACATTAAAATTGGAGAGGTCTCAAGATCCCTAGGACCCAAAGACCTAAGTAAAAGTCGAAAAAAAAAAGATGCTCAAAAGAATTCAAAATTCATCGTCAGAGAATAAGTTTCAAAGTTTCAAAATTTTCGATGCTGTCTGTACAATATTGCATTTTAACCATTCAAATACTCGTATATACCAGTATTTTCAAATTCACGATTATATCTTATACTTATTATTATTATAGTTAATTTTATAATCTTAGAGAAAGTATCTTAGCATTAGTAATAATTAGTATTAGAAGTATTGAATTTTTAGAACGACACCACGACGAAATAGAGAGTAAAAACACGATGATATGTAGATATTTAATAGGTAGTAGTTTAATAATTTCTTCGACAAAAAAATTCACTTTTCTGGCCAACCAAAATCTCTGCCAACCATTTCGTAGAATCTTAAATTATGAGGGTTATAAAATCTCCTGAGTTTTGAAACAATAAATCGATCAACTGAAATTTACAAAAATATTAAAAAGTTAGTATAATTGTCTTTAAACTAGATATTTTTAGATAAAAAATGGAGATTTTGACTGACCTGGAGGATGCCTACGACCCTTAGAGTCATTTAGACAGTGTAATTGTGCTGTTTCATTTTTTACTAGATCCACTTCTAACTTTCTCCAACAATAGAACCCTGAAAAAATTTCAAAATGCATACAAAATAGGTTCATTTACAGTACTTAGAAACCTAATGTGATCACATTTCACTTATTCCTTTAGAAATAGATATCAAATTCGGGCTTTTTAGAACTGAATTATATGAATACAGTAGAATTGTACTTTGTACCAAAGAATGAAATTAAAATAAAAATTCTCAAAATTTTAAGATTCATTTTACATGGTCTAGATCAGCTCTGAAATCTGGAAAATTCTAATTTAAGCTATAATTTACTATTAAATACACGTAAAATTAGGTTTTAAATTTTAAATTTTCCAGACTTGCTTGACCTATTGAAAAAAGTGCTTACCTTTTGTTACATTGAAGTAAAAATTATCACGTTGAAGACTCGGCTGAAGACCAAGGAATCTTTCAACTTCTCTCACTTGGGGAAAAGGATCACGAATCAAGGCTGAAATACAATATTAATTTGACTAGTTAATTATTTAACTCATACACATATGTACCTATATATGTACTTATGTACATAAGATAGGTGCTTTTAAGTTTGAAGTAAAAATTCTTTCAATTGAAAAATTAATTACCGTCTCCATCAATCACAAGGATTTGAGAAGGAGGAAAGACCTAAAAAGTCAAAGTTCATGATTTTTCAAGACCAATTAAACTAGTACTACATAGCAAGATATAAACTTGATCAAAAGTTTTAAAAGTTAAGAAATATAAGCATTACGTCAAGCCATCTTTGAAGATATCTGAAAAAAAATTGAATTCAAAAATTATAATCAAAATATCGGGGGAAAGGTTCAAAAGTTACCGAGTTCTAAACTAATTAATTTTTTAGAATTTTTGATAGGAAATTCTATAAATATAGTACCTTGAATATAGTGATATCCGGACTGCTTTATAATGGACGTTAACTTCTCCTATAAAGTACAAATATCATGTAAAAATCTCATTTTTGTAAAAATGCCTTATATTTATAAGCTTACCATTACTCTGAAGAACCAAGTCCTCTAGTCTAGGACTTTTTGAGCCGTTCTATCAAGAAAATCCCCGACAAAGAAATAATTAAATATCGTAATTAATTTTATAAATCGGCCCCTATACAACTATAGGTATTCGTATCTTGTATCTAATCTTAAATATTTCTATACTAA
The DNA here is from genome assembly GCA_034699045.1 of Nanhermannia cf. coronata Gr-Ori-00579. NCBI lineage: Eukaryota > Metazoa > Arthropoda > Arachnida > Sarcoptiformes > Nanhermanniidae > Nanhermannia > Nanhermannia cf. coronata Gr-Ori-00579. The sequence continues at coordinate 7,228 of JAQIXA010004217.1, read as the reverse complement.
TCCTTGGTATTGTGTATACTCTAGGTTAAGCCTTTTGATAAATTATGATGATTATACATAGTACTACATACCATGTGTATTAGGTATTTATACTAACTTCAATACCTCAGGGTCTAATCTACACCTACACAAAAAGTCCTAATTTAAGAAAATAAAGTAAATGAAAATGATCGTAAAGATTAAAAAACTTAAGCTTTTCCTACAATATTTCATTTTAAAATTCTATTTCAAGCTAAATTCCTAGTTAGACTTTTTCTAAATCTTCTAAATGTAGTACCTGTACATACTTATGTATGTACAATAGAAATAATTTTACAGGTAAATTTAAAAAATATTAATAGTTTTACAGGTATAGATAAGCCTTATTTGAAAGATCCTAAAAAAACTTGCTAAATTAGGACTTACATTGGCTTTATTGATCCCATTAATTTGATTATTTCCATAAATTTGAGTGTAGTCGGAAATGACTCTAGTTATTGGTTCTATAAAGAACAAAAAGTTGATTATAGCCTTAGACAAAATTTAGATTATCAGAAGATATAACCTCTCTACAGTTATATTGCAAATTATATTTTTTGGAAAATTTACCTCGAACGATAAGTAGAAGCTTTATTGAACTATTCATTCCTGAAAAAGAATAAATACAATAAATTTAAGGTCATAAATACTCTTTAAATCTTGAAAAAAACTGTTTTTTTCATAAACTAACCATGTATTCGCTCAGGCACCTGATTATCAATAAAATAGAACAATATTTATAAAATAGACAGAATTGAAGTATAATTTATGGATTTTGAGTTTTGTAATTTAAAGATTTTACCTCAGGAGTGACAAAATAACTTGGACTTTTTTCGATTGATATCTGATCCTCGTAAGTCTCTGGCATGTGTTGTCTATACCATTCTAGTCCCTGTAAAAATAGTTATAAATATATTATTATAAGGTTCTTAAATAGAAAAACATAATGTAATTTGATATAGGTTCTAGTAGGTACTCGTACCTTTGCATAATTCTCATCACGATCAAAAAAATGAACTTCAATAGCTGCTTTCTCCACCTGAATCAAAAGAAATACAATAGTATAGCATAGTCCTTGTATCATTTTTCATAAAGGTTGTAGAACAGGATATCGCGATCAATCAATCTGTTCCATAAATATCTAAATATCAAGTTATTACTACTGATAAATAATAATATCAGCAAATGATAGTCCAAGTCCAAGTCATGCAATTTTCTTTAAAAAAGAATGCTTTATACCTATTCTAAATTAGAATATCTCTATAAAGTACCTATACTGCATTTACAGATACTCTAAAGTTTTGAAAAGTCTCGACATTTGAATCCTAATCTTAATGTTTAATTTGACTAATTTAAATAAATCCTTATACCTAAAGATAAGTAATTAATACCTAAGTGTAACCTAAGTATACGAGTAGATAGTATTTGATTGAATACTTTATTTCTGTAAAATAGGAAGCCAATAATTCTGAAAAATTAAAAAATTTGCTAAAATTTCATAAAAGTTTTTTCCATTTTAATTAATGTCTGTTTTCTTTATTTTCTTTTTATTATTTTTTACTGTTCTTATATGGATCTCATTAATTTTTGATCTTGATCCAGGAATAATCATTATAATTTAACTAAAATCTAGGTACCCTATCTATACTAATATTTTATGTTAAAGGGTAGAATAGAAATAGAATCTAGTATTGAGAGCTGAATTATCCACTAATAAAATGAATTAACTAGTGCTAACTAGTAAGCTTAGTACTCTTTCTATTATAGTCGTATTCTTATCTCAATTTTCAATTTTCAATTCGAGATCCTATTTTTCGTCTATTTGATTATATTAGAGGAAATCTAGGATTTCAGAGTTGAACTTTGAGATTAGATCCTAACTAATACATTTGCTATGCCTTTAGACTTTAGACTACTACTTTATAAAGAAGTTTTATTTTTTATTTATTTTTTTGTAAATTACCTGAGGATGTAGATTCATCATATCGATTAATGCTCTCGTGCCACATTTCCTAGCTCCTATGATAATACATTGTGGTAATCTTTTAATTTTTCTTGGATTTGAATTTGAATTAATTGTTGAAGCTTGTGATGATGAAATGAGTTCATCGAGTGATAAATGAGTTGTAGCACCACCATTATTATTATTATTAGTATTGACATATGCTAGCTCAATGTCAGAGTCCAGGAGAGAGGTGACAATGAGGAAAAGACTCAGAGAAAGTGCTAAAAAACCGCAAAATCGATGAAGCCTTCGACCCAAACTGCTGCTATTGGGCCCTGTACTCGTTGTTGTAGTTGACATAGGATCATTATTTTCTCCACCATTTGTTGAGTTACATTTTGATGATTTAGGTGATGATGGTAGTGTAGAGGAAGTTATAAATTCATTTAGATCCCCACCATCATCATCAAGATAATTACTATTTTGAAAATATAAATTATTTTTTCCTCCACCACCACTCGTTGACATTAATTGTCCAGCTTGGACAGTGTCAACACCCCCGAAATAATTATGGTATTCTTCGAAATTTTCAAATTTATGGTCTTGATACTGGTATTTGTAGGTTTGTCTCTCCACTACGGGCAAATTGTCTTGGTGTTCGTGTAGACTTTTGTCCAAGTCCAATTCCTCATATCTTATCATGATAATCTACAAGAAAAAAAAGAGAAAGATAGGTAAATAGACAGGAAAAAAAATTAATCAATCATACTTATGTATTTGCATATTAGTCTTTGGTAAAAAGTATAATAAAAAGTATAATTTATGCATTTTCCATTATCTATAGTGAGCTGTAGTCTCTATGTAAAGTACTTTCTAAAGTATCTTATAAAGTTCAAGTCAATTCCACTACACTACTATACTACTAAGGCCAAGGAAAAGATAAGGCTAATATTAAGTCAATAATAATTTTAATCAATAATTCATACTTAAATAGCCGGGGGAAATAAGTACAATTATCGATATAATTGTAAACTTATTTATTTATCCTGGAGAATTGGACAAGGGACAATTATCTCTGGATTAGTATTTGCATATAACAGTCAATTACCTACATATATCAATATTTAACCTTCTAACTGCCTACTACTACGAGTATTGCTATCTACAAGTATAGATGATCATTATTATTTGATATTTACTTATCGAAAGTAACTTATATAGTAGGATTTTCGTCGAGGTCAGCTTATGCAAAAATATGTATCTTCAATCGTATAACTTTCTTAAAATATTAAACCTCTAGGTCAAAAACAGAAGTCAAAAAATTCTAAAAATTTTGTCCCAAAATTTGTATTTCCTTTACATTTTCGAGTACCTACTAGCTTAGTATAATTACATCTTAAAAATTTCGAAATATAGATTATAATCTAACTGATGGTATCTACTATAATTGTTTGTAAGAATTGTGAATCCAAAAAATTCAAAACAATTAGGCTGATACAAATCATGAAATTCCAGGCAATTTTTTTTGCTAATTCTGATGCTATAAGTACCTATGTTTAAGCCATCAATCTAACCTTAAAATTGGATAAACATTGTAAAAAAATATTTAGTTGACTTGACATAAACATGAGAAAGGAGTTGGCTTCAAATTAAATTTTTTTATTTGACTAGATTTACGACATTAATCGTTAGCAATCTGGCCCTTTTTTTTTGATTTTTTTTCCCTAAAAAATAGGCATGTAGGTACATATGGATAGGTAGGTAGGGTACTATTATTACTGGGATATTTTGCATGTAGGGAATATGAGCAATATATGAGAAACTTGAGGAAAAAATCAATCAATACTTTAGGGTAATAAAAATAAAAAAAGTTTAACCTTTTTTATATATAATTAAGCTGATATACCTACTATCAGTTTTACTATTTGGTCTTTGTAGGGGTAGATTAAGGACAGTTTGGAAACCTTTTCGAAAGACAGCTAGTTTTTCGTTATTTTGGTCTCAAATTTTTATAAGTTTCTATCTAAAGGTAGCCAAAATATTCTCAGACAAACGGTAAACTATCCCTAATCTACCCCTATTATGTAGTAGTACAATATTACAGTAGTTAAATGGTATGTATGAGAAAGTAATAATAAAAAAATACTAAATTTAAGGGAGTGCCTAGCTAATATATCCGCAATTTTTTATTATTATTATTTTTTTTGGAGGAATTTTTCCCATATGAATATGTATAAAGGCCCTTGCGTGCCTACTCTCTAATGTGGTCAATTGCATTATGAAATGTATTATTTTATTTTATTCACTTCAAAGGATTTCTATACTACCCAAGTCAAAACCCATGGTAGTTTGACCTAAATTTTTCACATCAAACCCCCGAAAATCATGACTAAATCTAATTATAATTATGTAAATTACCTCGAACCGTTTTACATAAGTATTTTAAGGGCCTAAAAGTGAAGCTAATAAAGCCGACAAAAGCAGATAATTTGTATTCAAATCAGAGTCTTTTTTGGGCAACTCAAAGGATATTTAAAAACGGAGAATCTTGCAAGTGAATCTGTGGCTACTAGTGGTTTAATCAAGTAGGAATAATTTCAAAATTTTGAAATTCAAGATATTTCAGTTTGTCCAACCAATCTCATCTCATTCTAACAAGTAAAGATGTGCAAAATGATAAATATCCATAGGACCTATCCTATGTCTGTAGTCTGTAGGTATGTTGGTTCAAAAAATTATTTTATAGGATGAGCTAGGGATTTCTTTACTGGTCCATTCTGCTTATCTTTAGTCAAGGACTTTGTAAATTTATTTCTTAGTCATTTATAAAGCTTAAGATATGAGTTTATATCTGTATATTATTCTAGTACTTGTACACTCGAGTATAAAAAGTAAAGAATAACTTTTCAAATTGAATTTATTTTCGTTGTTGACAACAATTCTTGCAAAGAACCTCTCATAACTCTGCTCTTACTTTTACTTATCCCTAGTCCTTAATGTTAGTCCTTAGATACATAAGGTATACTTAGCTTATACTACTAGTTGTATTAAATACAAAATAAAATAAATAGTAGGTACTACTAGTACAAGGACTAAGGACTAATATAAAAAATATGTAATGTCTTTTATATCCCTGTATTATATTACCATTACCTACTATACGAGTATGTGATTCAAAGTTATAAAGACGGTCGGAGAAATCTAATAAAGTCTATTTAATTCTATACCTATACAGATTCAGTAAGTACCCTACTATATAAACCTACAGAATATAGGCAGTACTATAAATAAGGGTATCTAGCATATGTGTAAGCAAAAATATTGTCATTTTTATCATTTCATATGTACTATAATGTACCATACTTTTTCTTTCTTTCTAGGCATTTTTTTATTGAATTACACTTGAAAAAGTGAGTAAAAAGATGTGAAACGACCACTTTTCTCCACCAAATAACCTGAGCCTTAAGTACGAGCTAGAAAAATAGTGAAATACTTGTAGTAGTACGAGAAATGCTTCAGAGATTTCGACGAGAAATACTTAAATATCTATCAAAATCATGGACATTTTGACTATGCTAAAATGACAATAACATCATATGTTTATATATCAGTCCTTTAGAGTTAGCTTGAAATACTAGATATTAAAAAGCCAAATTTTTAATGATTTTTAGCATTTTAGGAAATTTTAGGTCAAGATTTTATTTAGTTATGAAATGAAGGATTCAGAGATCTATTTGATCCTAATAGCTACCTATTGCTTTAACTAGTTCAAAAATTACATTTTCAGGTCTTTAACCTAGCCTCAAATTGAATAAATGAGATTTTTCTTATTTTTAAACAATAAGTACCCTATCTGTACTTATTATTTGGCTACTTATGTAGGTATGTATTTATGTAGATAGGTACATGTTACAAAAAGGATTTTAAGGAAAATTTAAAATTTAAAATTTTAGTAAAATTTTGAAGATTTTAAGATCTATAATTTAGCAATTCAGTTTACGATGATTAGTAAAGTATAGTTTGTAGATAGTACCTTTTACGATTAGTTCGAATGAGAGTTTTTAAACATTACTTTTCTATCGATAAAAACTTTTGTTCCCAGAAGTAAATGTACCTACAAAGAATAGAAATGGATTACATTAATAAATGTAGGAATTGAGCTCTTTTTGGTCAATTACTTGATATTCATTTTAAAGTTTTTTTTACAAATTACTTATAGATACGCTAATATATCACAGTATGTAAGTATCTACTGCTAAAATTTAATTTTAAAAGTCCATATTTGAAAAACGAGAATTTCAAATAATTTTGTACGAATTATTTCAGTATTTAAATGCAAATTTAAAGCAATATCTTTATGTAAATATCAGAATTTAAGCTTTTATTCATAACATAAATTGCTGAAAATATTGAGGTTTATAAAAGCAATATAGTAGTACTAGTTTAGCCTCAAACAAAACCAAAACCAGATATACTATCATGTATATCAGTACATTATTGCAAAAAACTCAGCATGAGGTTATTTAAATTTGAAATCCATATCTATCAACTACTGATAGATATCTAACAGTGTGTCAAATCCCATTCAAAAAATCTAACCTGATCTTTCAAAGCTATGGGCTTTTATCCAGATGATTTAAAATTCAAGATGAAGGATCAAAGAAAATGAAATAACATCAATAGTATAGTATAGGGCTATATATATCTGTAGTCGGTTCGAAAACAAGATGGATTCAAAGTGAAATCAAATTTTGATATTGAATTCCATAAAGTATACTAATGGTTAGACGAAAAAAGTAAACAAAATTCAAGCTCAAAAAAAGGACAAAATTTTATAAAGTTTGAAAAAATGTCAACATATTATCTACATAATTACGAGTATATCTTGATAACTTTATAGGTATATTAGATTTTGCATAATTTTTTAATAATCACCAGAGCCCGGACAAAAAAGGCACTTAAAATGCAAAAAAAGGCTGCCTTAAAAAACAGTTAAAAATGGCAAAAAAGGCACCTAGACCTAAACAGCCAGTTAAAAATCAAATTCTGATAACTTTTGTTCAAAATCAAAAAAAAATTAATAGCAAAAGGGTAAATACAAGTCCCCCGCATCTCCCGCATTTCGCCCTCATTAGGATTTGGGAACACCCGTGTGATCCGTACGGTTCCTGGGACCACATTGAGTGAATATGATTGCTTTAGGTTAGGTTAGGTTAGGTTAGATAACCAGAAGGTGGACCTACACGAAATGCGGGTAATGCGGGA
>JAQIXA010004216.1:0-11860 GCA_034699045.1 Nanhermannia cf. coronata Gr-Ori-00579 | reverse complement strand
TTTAGAAGTTTAGTTTAGAAAAGTTTAGAAGATTTCAAAGATTTTGAAGATGCTTTAAACCAGTGAAGTAAAATAAAGAAAATTTTATCAATTCATAATAAAATAGACAAAATAAATTTCTGTTTCATTTAAACTAAACTGAACCGTGATTTATATCACGGGTATATATAGAAAAAAATAGAAAAAAAATAGAAAAAAATTTAAAAAGCAAAAATTATTAGAATACCCCGGGCTCGAACTCTCGTCCTCTGAGTTAGCCCATCGCGTTAAACTTGGCAACCAAGTTGCCAAGTTACTAAAAGTAGTTTCAAAAAACTTATTTTGAGCTGCAAAAATTTTTACTTGTCAAAAAAAGCGTTCCTGAAAAAATGAGATTTTGTAAAGTAATACATATACTAATTTCTTATTTTTTTAGGTAATATCCACACCATGATTGTTGATCCAACAGAGACGGTCGAGAGTTTCAAGGAAAAATTTGCTGAGATGGAAGGAACGCCTGTTTATCAACAAAGAATAATTTATAGTAGAAGAGAACTTGAGGATGAATGGACCTTGACAGATTATGATTTCCGAACGAGTGTTACAAATGAGATGGTTGGGTTCTACAGTGCATTTCACCTGGACGTTGAGCATGAGGTCAAAGAGGTCACTTCTGGCTTCAGGACCTGCCTTGCCTACAGTCTCGTTGACATCTCGGCTGAACCCACATTAAGTACAGAGAGAATCAGTGGTGGTGATGATTCAACATTTCATTTATTGAGAAGGCTTACTGGTGATTAAATGATTCGCCTACTTTATTACTCTATAATAAACAATATGGTACATTTATATTTATTGTATGTCGTAGTAAATTATAAGTACATGGTGGTTTTAAATTAAACTAAATAGTAAAATATCAAAAAAAAATATTTAAAAATGGTTAATTTATCAGTGTATTTCATAATTTATAATTAACTTTAATTTTAATTTTAAATACTCATCATTTATTTGGAATTTTAATTCATTTTTGTTCAAAATTCCAAGATTATTTTTGTATTTCTTTGAATTAAAAATTAATAATGTAATGAACTTTAAATGAAATTATCTTTAAAACTTAAAATCAGCTTGCTCTAGACTACTTTATACAATTATATCATTTTAGTTTCAATTATAAAAATATCAGTTAAAATAAATTAGATAATATGTATAGTACCTATACCTATGAATAACTATTCTCAAAATAATTCACAATCTAAGAAAATAACAAAATATATATAATTTTAACCATTTTAATTAATAATGAATTACTTTTTGTTCAAATTTCGTTTTAAAACTTTGTAAAATCCTCGATAAAATATTCAAACTTTTTGGTTTCTCAGTTTTTTATAGAATTTATTGCCCTTTAGTTTTTAATACATAAAATTGTTAACAATGTATTATTATTATTATAATGTAATATTATCCTTAATAACTTATTACACTTATTAATTACCAGCTTACTTTACAGTTCTTACTTAATTAATATTATCAATTAATTGCAATTACAAGAATTTCTATTTAATAAATAAATTACCTTATACCTTTTTAAAATTAATATTAATCTCTGAATAATTATAACGAAATAGATTTATTAGTTAGAATTATTCTTTTAGATCTAAAAGATAGGAATTTCATATTTTTTTGTAAAAAATTCTTGGATGATCATAATATAAGGATATGTAATAGCCGTAATAGGTAAGGTAGTTTATACATATCATAATGAGTACCTAGTGTAGCATTTCTTTTCTCAAAAAACAAATAAAACAAAATTAAAAATTTTGAAAATTCCCTCGTTCGATATATGCTTTAAAAATTAATTAATCTGGTAGTAAATACCTATACTTTCACACAAATATTAATAAATATGGGCATTTGATATTATATGACCCCGATTTGACGATGATGGGGTAATCTGAAAGGGCTGAAAATAGTCTCAGTTGACTCCCGTAGTCGATTACATATAAGTACCCTCTGAAAAACGTCACTTTTTGGGCCCTAACTCGTCACGGTGACGATGGACCCACTAATGACATATACGGTTGAATTCGCCTTGCCAAGAGCTTTTATATGAGGTTTACGGTTTATAATATAATACAATACAAAAGCCTATAAAAATTTAAAAGACCCTTTAAATAAAATTTGTTTGAACCATCATTGAAAATATATACAGTATTAGATATATTTTAGACCATTGTAAGACCAAGTGGACATAGAGATCATAGAAAAAAAATCCAAATTTTAAAAAGCTTTCCGAATTATCCTTAATCTACCTCTATTTATGCATTTAAAATAGGTACACATAATTAAATTCCTGTAAGAAGCATAATAAATTCAATATAATTGGATACTTTTTACTTTAAAAAAACTCAAATTTTTTTAACATTTTGAATTCAGAAACAGAAAGTAAAAAATCGGGTCTCAAAATCAAAACGTCTCATTCACCTTAAAATATGGTCTTGATAAATTTTAGTTTATTCCAGATAGCTATTTTAGCCAGTAAATCTGTTTTTTTAGCCAGCTATTTTGACTAATTTGACCATTTTGATCACCTATTTTTAAACCATAGTTATGCCAAATGTCCTTAAAATTGATTAAAAGGAGTACGATACAATCAAATTTCATTAACTGCTATAAAAAGTAATAGGAAAAATAAAATAAAATAAAATAAAATAACATTTCATTTTTATTTAAAAAAACAGACAGGATTAATGAGCATAACTCTGCTAATTTTATACCTAAAGGCTCCTAAAGGGTCAATACTTCAAGGTCTATTCTAAATTGTATTACAATTTAAAGCATTCAGGATCAAGTACCCATTGCCTTAATATACTATACCCTACTATGTATAGCAGCCTTGAGAAACCTTGAACTTCCCTTACCTTTACCTTTAATTTAAGTATACCTTCAAAATATCCCAAAAATATTATCTAAAATTTTAGGCCACAGGGGTAGATTATGGATAGTTCGACAATATTCCACACATTTGGATAACTTTTTTTAAATAATTGTGCAATTAGTTTTGAATATCTTTCTGATCTTTATACATATTAACATATAAAAGCAATTCAGATCAAATAAATACAGGATTGGATAGGAAAATGAGTCCAAATTTCAAAATCACTCTGAACTATCCCTAATGTACCGCTATTAAGACTTTTAAAATAAAATAATCTAAATGCCTTCTATATAGGTATACTATTAGGAGTATAATAAAGGTTAGTTTGATTGATTTTACTTCCTCAAAAATTTTCAAAAATTCTCAAATATCAAGATGGGAAAGGTATAAAAATCCAGGCTCAAAAACCATGCTTGGCATTTACCTTAAGATCCTCATCCTAATCTGATCATCTTGATAAATTTTAGTTTATTCCACAATTTCGAAAATATTTGGAAAAAATGAAGATTTTTTGTATCATTTTTGCCTGTCTTGTGATTCAACAAGTGAGGTGTGAAGAGGCTGCTGAAGAGGCTGGCCTACCTTCAAAACCTGAAGGTAAAAATCCATTTAGAAATCAAATTTTATTTAAAGGATTTCTTAAGGTCTTTATGGACCTTTTGGCCTTTATATGAAAATAAACATAGAAAAAGAAAAGGCCTGACCTGAAAGCCAAATTTATAAAATTTACTATAGATTTTGTTTTTTCTTAGAAATTAGATTTTACTAATAGTAAAATGAATTGAATTAGGTGCAGAGTATATTTTGAATTTTTTGGACATTTTTTTAAAATTTTTGAATTTTTTTTATCATTATTTAGCCAGAATTGATGCTGGTGAGATGCATTTGACTCCTGTTCCAGGTCGATGGGGTGTCTACAAAACTCAAAATGGTATGAAAATATATTTATTGATACTCATATATATTCTAAAGCCTATTCAAGCCTGGATTTATTTTTTTCAAAATTTATTTTTAGTTGAAATTGCCCATAAATATTTGCTCTAACTCTATAGCACTGTTTATGAAAATAACCCAAAATTATTTTAGTTTTGTTAAAGATAGATTAGGATTTTAAAAAATCTTGTTTAAATATTGGGTTAATTTCATATACACAGGAGTAAAATAAGATCGTAAATATAAGTCAAATTAATCAAACAAAATAGGAATCAGATTAAATTGAAGCCTTTAAAAAAACCTGTTTAATATCATCCTAATTTTGGTTGAATTTGCCCAAAATCCTAATAACTTATATGAAATTAACCCAAATTTTGTTTTAGTTAAGTTTAGATTAGAATTTTAAAAATGAATAATTTTATTATAGGAGCAATTAGATTAGAACATTATAGGGGCAAATTCAACCAAAATAGGGATGCAATTGAATTTATGTCTCCACATATTTATATGGTTTTTAAAATAGAACGTTCTATTTCTAGTCAATTGCAACATTACTAAATATTGACTTTAAGTTTAATTCCATTCCAATTTTGGTTGAATTTTGCCCAATATATTTAATCTAACTTTGCCCCTAATATCAGTATAAAATAAATTTTAATTTTTTTAAAATTTAGTCTATGTTTATGCAGTATGGTATGTTATAGGTTAGAATTTTATAAAAAATGAATTAAAAATCTTCGATTTCAAATACTCTTTTGGGCCTTTATCGGTATATGAGATTTTGGATAAAAGAAAAGTCAAAGACTTTTCTTTGGGTTAATTTCATACAGGGTAGGAGTAATTAGCAGTTAGAATATATAGGGTTATCCAAAAATGGTATGCCTACATTTTTTTCTCTTTAGCTGGTTCTATTGACCTATAACTTTTGATCTATTTATCCAAACATCGATTCGAAATCCCCGTTAATTTCCCAATCGAAATTATGTATCACTTTTTGAAATGTACATATGAATCTATTATAATTATACTACAGCCAAAAGCAAAAATAAAAAAATATACATATTATTTTGTATAACCCTTTATTAAAGGAGTAAATTCAATCAAAATGAGGATAAGATTAAATCAGAGTCCATGAATAAAAATTGTATTTTTTTATTTCAAAATCCCAGATGAGATGGTGAGGGTATTAGAGGCGGGCCGCTTAGGGGGCAGGTCAGATGCCGATGATTGGTGGGATCGAAAAACCGTAGGAAACCCTTCATTTTACGATGGCGATTTTCCAAGAAAATTCGATCAAGGAAGAAACCCTTCATATTATGATGGAGATTTTCCAGGAAACTTTGGAGCCTTAGGATTAAGTCGAAATTCCGACGGAATCGAACCCGGGTTTTACGACCTTGACGGCAAATTAATTTTCAGGAGAAATGTCGAGCGAAGCAGGCCCACCTATCAGGACAATGAAGGCAAATATATCTGGTATAGAAATGTCGAGCGAAGCGTGCCCGGGTATACCAACTATGATGGTACTTGGATCAGGGGCCGGAATAATCAAACACCCAAATCTAAGTTATACCGTTGGGAAAACATCTAATATATATATTACATAATATCATGTTAATCTATAAGATACATATAAGGTATATCTATATACAATTGGTAATAATAAGTAATATTTATTATACGAATAAAATTTACTTAGAAAATAGATACATACCTATGTAGGTATATTTAAAATTTCATAAATTTTTTTTACCCAAATATTTTATATGTATTTATTTAAATAAAATGGCTGATATTAAATTGAATTTTTTTGATTAAATGATAATATTATAGGTTAGCTAGTAGCTATAGTAAGTAGAATAATTCAGCTAGTAGTTTTAGCTAGAAACCGTATTCGTATAAAAGTAATTAAAATCCTAAATAGAATACTTTTTTTCTAATTTACACAATGAATTCCGGGCAAGGGATTTTAGGTTGTTAAAAATGCTTGTTTAGCTACCTAAAAGGTTCCAAAAAACTAGAGTTTTAGTTGTTAAATAAACTTAAAAAAATAGCAATTTAGGTGACTAAACCTAAAATATTTTTGGCATTAAAATTAAAACTTCCTTTTCAATTAAATTTAAGCATTTTTTAAGAATTTTTGCTTGACTATTTTTAGAGATGATTTTATAAAATTGAATAAGACAATGTGGACTCTTTAAACTTAACACTAAAATGACATTGAAATGTTTTTTTAAATTATGAATTTTGTCAAATATTTATTAGCTAAATTCGGTTTTTTCAAAAATACTGCAGATCAAATAAAGTCAAATTGCACAAAAATGGCAAAAAATGCACAAAATATCCACAATTTTAGCAATTTTAGGTTTAAACTCCTAAAAACATAAAAACATAAATTAGGTGCTAAAAAGTTGATTTGGGTTAAAAATTTAACAAACCTTAAAAAACCCAGATTCACTTTCCCTGATAACTCTTTTATAGGGGTAGATTAATAATAATTGGAACATGATTTATAACAAAAATGTCCAAATAATATCATGGCTTATCTGATAAATATTTGAAAAGAATTTGTACAAATCATATCTCTGAGTTATCTGTGAGCTTTCTGGCCTTTAGATGAGGTTTAACATGCAAAGGTTGCTTTCCTTGGTAAAATACAGTTGCTAATCGAAAAGTTTTCTGCTCTTTCAAATATACAATTTCTCAAAATTTTATACAAAAAAGTAACAGAATTAAAATTTAAGTACTTAATATATCCCTATCATATAATTTATAATATTGATATTTATTTATATTTTTTATAGAAAAAAAAGCAGATCAGGAATGAAAGAACATTATTGTGCATATTATATATAACTATGATCAAAGGGTCTTTTCAAGGCCTATTCTAATTCTAAATACATATCACAAATTAAAGAATTCAGGATCTATATATGTACCCTTTTAATCTACTATAATACTCTACGATATATGTATAATCTCACCAAAATGGGGACTATATGTATAGTAATAACAGCCTTAAACCTTGAACTTGTCTTACCCTTACCTAATTAGTGTAAAGTATACCTTCAAAATATACCTAATATAATCTATACAAGGGTTGCTTAGGAATAGTTCGAAAATATTTCAGAAATTTGGTAAACTTTTTTTTAGAGAAAAATCAATTATTATTTTTGAAAATCTTTCTGATCTTTACAAATACAGATAATGGCAAATAAATACATGATTGGTTCATAAGAAAAAATACGTCCAAACAAAATCACTTGTGAACTATCCCCAATAGACCGCTATTTTAGCATTTAAGACAAAATAATATAAATCCCTAAATTAGCTATATAGGAGTTTATAAATGTTAGATATAATATATAATGATGGGCTAGATACTTTCTCAAAAATTCTCAAATTTTATAATGTCAGGATGGTATAAAAATCCTGTCTCATAGAACTTAACTTGGCATTTACCTTAAGATCCTCATCTGATTTTGTTAAAATTTTATTTTATTACATAAATTATAAAACCCAGATTTTCGAAAATATCAAATTTTTTTGAAAATATTTGTAAAATTGAAGATTTTTTGTATAATTTTTGCCTGCCTTGTGATTCAACAAGTGAGGTCTGAAGAGGCTGGCTTACCTTCAAAACCTGAAGGTAAAATCCATTTAGAAATCAAATTTTATTTAAAAGATTTCTTAAGGTCTTAATGGAATTTTTGGCCTTTATATGAAATTACACATGGAAAAGGCCTGAAAGCTGAAGAGATCCTTTATAAAATTTACTATGTATAATATCTAGATTTTGTTTTTCTTTATAGAAGCTATAGATTTATTCTTATTTATAAAATTGAAATAATTTTTGGATATTTTTTTTATCATTATTTAGCCAGAATCGATGCTGGCGATATGCATTTGACCTCTGTTCCAGGTCGGTGGGGTGTTTACAAAACTCAAAATGGTAAAAAAAATACATTTGGCCTATTTCTTTATACAGTATTGCCACAATAGATCCAATATCTCATTCGTATTTTAATTGAATTTATACCCAACTTTTTTGTAGAACTTTACCCATATTATTCAGATAATTTAAATTCTAACCTAACCTTATCTTATCTAAAACAAATGGAGTTAATTTCATTCAGATAGATATTTTAAGACCAAAATTTATAAATGGGCAAATTTAACGAAAATAAATAGGAAATAATTCAAAGTTAGCACAGTCGGCTAAAATGAATAGGCAGAAATTATCAAAATAGCTAAAACGGCTGGTAAAATAGGCGATAATTTACTTGCCAAATTGGCAGAAATGAACAAGGTGTATTCAGGACCTTACCATTTAAAACCTTATATAAAGGCCATAGGAGGACCATTAATTACTCAAATAAATCCTTTCAAAATATAGAATTATAACGATTTTTAATATAGGATATCTTCGGTTTCAAATGAGCTTTTGGGCCTTTAAATGAAGTTTTACATGGTAAAGGCCTAGAAAAGTCGAAGATATCCTTTATTAGGATATTTTCAAACTTGTTTAAAAATTTTTATTAAATATCTAAGTACTAAGGATAAGTATATTCAAAAACCAAAATTATTTACTTAAGTCTCAATGCCCCATGCATATAAAGTCTAAATTCTACCACATATAATCAAATGGCCATTTTGGGTGGACTCTTTTAGACTACATCTCTTTAAGTACTCCACGTATAGACTTGAAACTTTTTTTATTATATCCGTAGACACATTTTATAACTATTTGCTGAAAGAAAACTATTTATAAATGCTCAAGAACATTGTAAAAAAAGCAAAAACGTTTTTTTCCATCTTTTTTACTTTTTTCTACTTGTTCCTGAGCATTTAATGGTTTTTTCCTCAAATAGCTTTAAAATTTGTCTACGGACATAATAAAAAAAGTTTCAAGTCTCTACGTGGAGTACTTAAAGAGATTTTTAAAACAAAGTCCACCCATAAAGGCCATTTGATTACATGGGACGGCAATGTATGTAGATGGCTCTTGGCAACGGCCCTTAACATGCATTCTATTTACTGGATATTTATTTAGTGTCATCGTTTTAGCCATTTTGGTTATTTCTGCCAGTGATTGGCTAAAAACGAAGTTTCAGCCGGCAAATTGCCAACAATGCCTGAAGAAATTATATCAGAATCCATAAATAAAAAGTGTATTTTTTTTCTTTCAAAATCCCAGATGAGTTGGTGAGGGTTGTGGAGGCGGGTAGTGTAGAGGGAAGGTCAAGTCCAGGTCATTGGCAGTTCGGTGAAGCAAGAAATCCCGGCGAATGGTCGGATTGGGGTAATTATCCCACTAATTTTGGAATCGAACCCTACTCTTATGACAGAGACGGCAATCTTATTCACTATAGGAATGCCGAGCGAAGCGAGCAGCCCAGAATAATCTAACACACAAATATGAGTATGATTGGTAAAACATCTATACTGTAATACATATAATACATAATATAAAACAGGTTACTATATTAGGTACTAATTAGGTTATGATTTTTTATTAATATACCTATACCTATACTATTAATATACTTATACTATAATATTTGAATTTTTATAAAAAAATGTGTACCTTATATATCATAGGTACTATAATTATTTTAAATTTGCTTGATTAAAATGATAGATAATATTATAGGTAATGATTTTTGATTTAAATGCTTGATAATATTGAAATTTCTGAATAAAATGATTGGTATTATTGAAATTTTTAACTATGCCTCCTCTATGTATGTACATGGTACTTTCTGTATTGATTTTCTACTAATAATAATTAACAGAAATTTATTTTTTACAAAATAGAATTATGTCAAAATATAGCAATTACATAGCTAAGGCTAAATGTAATGTAATTAATAAAGGTATTGGTTATATAATATATTTAGGTAATCATTTTTATACCTATATATTTTGATATTTTACTACAAAAAAACACAATTTCATTAATAAATTTGATATTTTTATTTTTTTTCCTTTTTGAGTTTCAACTTTTTATGGCCTATTTTTTGGTCAACTTTTGCTCTTGATTCGAATGAGCTGTTTTTCTTGTCAGTATTATCCTTGGTAGAAAAATTTATATAAGGCCAAAATTGGTCCTTAAAATTCTTGATTAACATTTTATCATTTTATGTCGTTTGGAAAAAATTTAACCCTTTTCAATTTTTTGTAATTTTTCTCTAATGGAAAATATATATACCTATATACCTATAGGTAGTTTATTAATCCACAAATTTTGACCTGAGTAATCTTTAGCTTGGAAAGGATCTGAAATTCAAGATCTCTGTTAAACTATCGATTTGATATCTTACTTGTTTAAAAATCCGATCTGTTCTATACTATATATAAAGCATAAACATTTTCGCCACATACTTTTATAACACCCTGTATTTTATAAGTAGATTTTTTGGATTCTACACTTATTCGGAAGGGTCAAAATTTTTCAAGGCCCATTCTAAATGAAATTTTTAAAAGATTCAGAATTAAGTATACCTTACACTAGGCCTTGAGAAACCTTGAACTTGCCTTACCTTTATACCTTCACCTGTAGTTTAAGTACCTTCAAAATATCCCTAATATAACATATTATAAATTATACTGCAAGTGACTGGGGTAGATTAGGTATAGTTTAACAATATTGAAAAAATTTGGAAAACCTTTTTTTCGAATTAACTAATTAATATTTTTCAATACATATCCTTCCAATCTTTATAACATAAAAATATAAACAGGTCTTGTCAAAAAAATACATAATTGCATCATAAAAAAATGAGTCCAAATTACAAAATCGCTCTGAACTATCCATAATATACCTCTATTTAAGCATTTAAAACAAAATAATCCCTTATACCTATGAGTATAATAAAGGTTAGTTGAGTTACTTCCTCAAAAAAAAATTTCAAAAATTCTCAATTCAGATCAGAAAGGTATAAAAATCCAGTTAAAAGAACCTATACTTCTCATTTACCTTGAGATCCTCATCTGATTCCGATCTTGATAAATTTTAGTTTATTCTTTCGTACAAAGACACATTTTCGAAAATATCAAATTTTTTTTTCGAAATTTTTGAACAAATGAAGATTTTGTGTATCATTTTTGCCTGTCTTGTGATTCAACAAGTGAGGTGTGAAGAAGCTGGCTTACCTTCAAAACCTGAAGGTAAAATCCATTAAGAAATATGAGGATTTTTTAGGGTTTTCATGTCTGGTCTGGCCTTTATATGAAATTACACATGCCTGAAAGCCGAACAGATCCTTTATAAAATTTACTAAAGATTTGGTTATTTCTTAGAATAGAAGAATAAATCAATCGAATTACATAGGTGCTTAATTTTTGATTATTTTTGGATATTTTGTTAATTTTTTAAATTTTTTTATCATAATTTAGCAAGAATCAATGCTGGTGAGATGCTATTGACCCCTATTCCAGGTCGATGGGGTGTGTACAAAACTCAGAATGGTATGAAAATATATTTGGCCTATTCTAAAGACCAATCAAGTTGGATTTATTTTTATCCCCATTTAATTTTGGTTGAATTTTTCGCTATATTTTTCGTCAAACTTTACCTACCTATAATGCATTATGAATTTAAACCAAAATTTATTTACATCCTATATATCCCAACTTAACCAAAGCTAAGCTAAACTAAAAAAATTGGATTAATTTCATACATGGGGGAAATTAGACTAAAATTTTGGGGTAAATTATGCATAATTTCACCTTATATATTTTAAAATAAACGAAAGCTTAACTTTATTCCTTTTTTTGTTGAATTTTCTATAATTGTCCAAATATTCTACATCTTTAGAAAATCAACCCAAAATTATTTAAAATTGATTATGGTAAAAAATTTGAAAGAATTTTGAGATAACAATACAAAAAATTAAAAAATTTTGAAATTTTTGTGTCTTTGGCTCAAGCTATGTGTTACGGAGCCAACCGGATTCCTTGATAACTCAGGTCCACTGATAACTACTAATCTAGTTGGCTCTCGTAGAACAA
>JAQIXA010004215.1:0-11862 GCA_034699045.1 Nanhermannia cf. coronata Gr-Ori-00579 | reverse complement strand
AAAACCATTTTCAATAAGATAACTCTTATATTGTGTAAAATATAGCTATTTTAGTAATTATCTGCAGCAGAAAAAAAATTTCTGTAGCATAAACAGAAAATCTGTAACAGAATTTATTTTCTGTAACAGATTATCTGTTGCCCAAGTCTAATATTAAGTACCTACAGAAATTATCTTGAGATTTGCAATCTTTATCATATAAAGGAAATGTAGGTAAAGGAAATTTTGGGTAATCAAAGTAAATTTGTATTTAATTTACATTCTGCATGCAAATAATGCATGAATTTTTTTATATTTTGGCTTGCATACTTGCAGTTGTAATGCAATACAATGTTGAAGTACCTAGTCGATGAAATAATTCTAAGATTCGAGTTCAATTTAGTCAAAAATTTTTCAAATCGTGAACTTTTAAACCTAATAATCCTTTTAGAATACATTCACACATGGGTAAATAGGGGTAAATTCAAGCAAAATAGGGATGAAATTAAACTTTAGTCTTAAAAAAATGCTTTTTCAAAATCTTGATCAAAAAACTAAACTTCAAACAAGACTATATGTATTCTGTATTTAGACTAAATATTCCATTCGGGCAAATTTGTACAAATTTTACCATTAAAAATTTCAATATTTAGTTGAAATGTTGACAAATAAAGTTCATTCAGAAGCTGAACTAGCATCAATAGTTGTGAGAAATTTGCAAGTCATAATTTACAATAATTTTTTGTCCTATTTTGTCCCTTCTTTAAGTAAACATAATGCATTTTTAAGATTTATTTCTATTAGATACTTGTATCTCTAATACTTGAATAGGTAATCTGAGGATAAATTTTTGATTTTTTTTGATGCAATTCTATTTTTATAGGATTACATTTTTTCGATTAGATTAGATTTGGTCATACAGTATGTCATGTCCCATAAGCATTTGTACTATACTTACAGTAATCCTCATGATAGTATTATGCAATTTTTTTGACAAATCTTTCCAAGTTGACCTAACTCAACCATAGACTATATGTATAGATACTATCAAGTAAAAAAGATGATTAAAAATACCATTAGGTTTGCAGTTTGCATGCGACAGTAAATTTAGCTTGAGAGTTTGAGGATTAGAATTTTCTTGAAAAGATCTACAAATCCATTTAAACAAATTTTGTAACCAGCTTTATGTAAAGTTAATGATCTAAACAAATTAAGAACACGAACTTGTCATCAATCAAATTAGCCAAGAATTTTGACAAAAAATTAATTCGATTTGCTCCTGATTTGGAATTTTATAAAGTCTTATTTATAATGCAATACATAATACAGATACTTATAATAAGGCAAGTCATAGTCATGCTATTTTAACTAAGGCTCCGATTTAATCTCATCCCTATTTTGGGTGAATTTACCCCTATATTTTTGGTCTAAATTAACCATTGTATGAAATTTACTAAACTAGAAAAAAATTTGAATAATTTTCATACAGGGGTAAATTTAGGCCAAAAATATATGGGTAAATTCAACCAAAATAGGGAAGTCTTAACATAATAGGTATTTATTATTTATTTTCAAATGCCAAATTTTCGACATTTCATGTCCATTTCAGAGCTTTTTAGCTAGATTAGGATTCAAAAATTTTTCCAGATTCTGAAACTTGAACATATTATTTTTGGATTATTTATGATGAGTAATTCAATTTAAATTAAGTACCCTACTTATACTAGTAAATCGATCAAAACTAAAAAATTGTATCTTTAAGTATCTACACTGATACAAGGTCCTTTTTAAAGCCATTTTTTCATACAATTTATAGTTAGTTTATATACCCTGCTGGAGTCTTGAGTCTTGAGACTTATTAAGATTAGTTGTACTTTAAGTACCTACTTTTATCTAATATAAAAATACTTGATCACATAACAGTACCTAGATCAAATCCAAATCGACAATAAAAATCGAAATTTCAGCAAATACGACCAAAAAATGATAAAACAATGGTTCTTTAGGACACAAAGAAATACATTAACATGCTCAATTTCAACCTCATTGTTTCTTATGACATTTTTCATTAAAATAATTCTTGATATTTCTCCATCAACCTCATTTAAATTAGGGATAATGTACATACTTATGTAAGGTATCAATAATTCTATTAGTAGGGTACTTGCAAAATTGTCCATTTTGAGTTAGGGAAATGCAAAATATGGTGTACTTTGAGAATTTAATTGTTCTTATACTAGCTTATACTAGTAATGCCAAGAATCAAGCTAATTCTATAGATAGTAAAATAGATGGTAAAAAATATTTGGCCATAAATTGAGGAACTTTAAAATAGAAAAAATGGTGCAATATCAGTCAGTCAGTCATTTATTATTAACAATGACCATCTAATACTAATAGGTAATGTAAATTGTAATAGGTATTAATTTCTCAAATGTAAATAGTCATCTAGGTAAGTAGGTAAATCTATTTAGGAGTTTACAAGTGTTAAGAATTTTGTGGATTACATAATTATACAAGAGATATTTAAAATGCTAATTAAATATTTAATTTGGGATAAATGATAAAATGGACATGGAAAAAGTTCATAAGTCTAAAAGTAGGATGTCAAATGAAATTTTGATATTTTTGAACAAAATATGGTCAAATTTTGGTCAAATTATTTTCATCTTTAAACAATTTTTATAACTTGAAGTTAATAGAAGAGAAATCTGCGTTTTAAAAATTACCAGGATTTTTGTCCAAAAAAATTTTCATGGCGTTCAAATTACAAAAAAATTTCAAAAAAATTGTCCAAAATTTTAAAATTCTGATATGGATATGACTTGAGCTCTCTAAATTAAGACCATTTAAACTAAAAATTTTGAAAATCTCAGACCTCTAGTCAACTAGAAGTATACCTATCTTAAAAATCTCAAATTTTGACCTAAGTTACAATTTCAAATGATTTCTTTTGATTTGACATATTTTATTTGCCTCGATAGATTTAAACTTTTATAGATTTTTTTTATAGATTTTGACCAGAGCTTGAGCCCGAAATTAGTACCTAGCTAAATGAGTAAAACAAGGCCCTAATCAGCTCAAATTGCATGATTATTACCTCAAATTCAATCACTTTCACTCACCTCAAAAACTCTTAAAATTGCTCACAAAAATGACCAAAATTAAGATTTCTGGACTAAAACTGGTCATAAAATTGTCCAAAAAATGAAATTTATCGAAGTTTTGAATCTGGACATATTGGTTTTTGATATCTTAAAATCTTGGATTTGAAAATACTTTCTCGAAAAATAAAAGAGTTCAGCAATTGTTTAAATGGTTCGAGTGAGCAATTAGGACGAGATCTATTTAATCAAATCATCTAATAAGTACCTGTATATGCATGTACTTTGGTATTTAATAATGAGTATAATATATCATATCAAATGTCATATTCTTTACAAAAAAGATTACAATAAAAATTGAGCAAAAGAAAAGAATAACTAATTTCGAGTATCACTGTACTTTGTACTAGAAGTACTATCTTGAATTGAATACTTATAAGTGTTGTTCAAATTCAATTAGCTTTTTCACTATCGGCATTTTGACAATTATAAGACTTAAAAGTACTTTTATTATTGGCACTTTAGTACCTATAGATGATTGTAATTGTAATACTAGTACCTGTACTTGAGAGCAGACAGCCAGACACAAAGAATTTCGAATACAAAATATAAAGTTTTCAATCAGACATGTACTTACGAGTATCTGTACCTACTAATATATGTAAGTATTTGAAATATCATCAAGAAATGCAAAGACAAATGCCCTTAAGACCTTAATAAAGAGCATTTAAAAGTTTAAATACTCTTAATTAAATTAAAAACCGTCAGAAAAGCTCATCTCTCAATGTCTCTCATGCTCAGAATCACTTGAAAATTGTCTGTATCTATCATCTGCTTAGAATCTTATTAATTTTGATAGAAATTTTTTTGAGATTCTAGAAAAAATTGCCTAAAAATATTGTCATTTTAAGATTTTAAGAGACAAGAATCTTTTTTGATAAATGGATAATTTGGAAACTTTTTGGAAATTTGGATATTTGGATATTCGGTCTAATCAGTTTTTTGACCTGAAATTTTTATATCTAGAGATAACCAAGATATATTCTCAAACAAACAGGTCAAAAGTTCAACTATCACATTCAAAAAAAGGCTACCATTTCAAAAATATATACTAACCATCCTAAATTTACAATTTACCTTTACATATGTACTGATACTAGACATTTTTTTAGTAAAAAAAATGAGATTTTTGTAGCCAAAATAAGCCAAATTCTGACAGAAACGTAACTTGTAAATTTTTTAGAGGAATTTGAGAAATGACTTTTAGAACTTTTATGATCTACTAGAAGTAGTACGAGCTAATAATTAAGAGTTGATGATGGCATTAATTTTAATATTCAAAATCCTAATCTTACTAGTGATAAGCCCTATTGTATTTAATGTAATATTTTTGCGATTAGGATTAGTTACTTGAGGGTATTGATAAGGATATTAAGCCTTTTCTTTGTATTTTTTAATATACAAAATACCTAGTACATATTGCTTTATTCATATACTTATATCATAGATAAAGTCCATAAGGCAAAAATTGCGAGCTAAATGGCCAAGTCTTATGTCCTACTTTTGAGCTTTCGCTTTTTTCAACAACTTGTAATATAAATCTCTTTTAATTTTACCATATATCGGTATTTATCACTAGGTGTAAATTTCAGTTATAATCTTGACCATCAGGAAAGCTCTCAAAGTTCAAAATATCTCAAAAATTCTCTTAAATTGTCATATTTGCTGAATTTTTGGTTCAATTTACTAAGAAATCTAGCATATATTGGCTAAAATTTCATCAAATTTGGCCTAATATTTGCTAAAATTTGGTTTCAAGTATTCAGGACAAGAGCAGAAAGGCACAATGGTCCCTTTTTACTTTGAAATTTGAAAATTTTTAAATATTTTGCTCATCTGAATGTTGATATACGATTTAGAATAATTTGTAATTGCCTTTTTTGATGTTTTCGGCTAACCTGTGAAAAAGATTTACAATCCCTTGATGTATTTTAAGTGTATATTTGAATATTTATTTCGATAGTTTTATGAGTTTATGAGTTTATTACAGCAAAAAACAAAAACAAACCTTTGCTAGATATACCTATGTAGTACCTGTACCTTACATACCTGTAGTTCTGTAGTAATTGAAAAAGTCAAAGTCAAAATTCATTTTAAAAAAAATAAATAAAAATTTCAATTCAAGGCACACCCATTTGTTTTGATTTGGGAATTTTGAATGCAAATATGCAAATTACTTATACTACCTACTATACTAAAGTACTTTATGATCCTTAGAAAAAATGCATCCTTAAATTTTTTCCAAGTCCAAAGTTCCTTACTATTACAACCATAGTTCCAAAGTCTCAAATGTACTTGTTAGCTCGCCTAAAAAAAGAATTTTTCCTCAAATTCTCGAGATTTTTGATATCAAAATGGTCAAAACTTTCAAAAATAGTCAAAAAAAAAATGACTTTTTTTCCCATTATCAATCACAATTTGAGAAAATTTTTATGATTTCCACCCTTTTTAGACTCAAAATTACAAAAATCTAGCACTAAATTTTGAATTTTTTGATTGAAATTGAGGCTGATTTGGTTTTATAAAGCTGAATTTCACTAAAAATTCAATATTCTATAGTTATCATCTTATCAACGGTGTTAGCATTTCGTAAAAATTTGCTAATTTTTTGCCATATTTTAAAATTTTCTACAAATGATCAAAACTGGGTAAAGTTAGACCAAAAATATAGGGAAAAATTCAACCAAAATACAGGGATGAAATAAAACTAGAGTCTTTTAAAACTCCCATTGTGTCTCATTTATAATTTTTCAACTTTACAGATCTTGAAATTTGAGCTGTTTTTTTGAATAGCAAATGGGCTTGCCCATATATTTCAAATTACCTGAACTATTTTAGACTAACAGTATTACATATTATCATATTATTAAAAAAGCTCAATAATATAGGGCTGAATGTGTAATTCAAAATGTAAAAATATGAATTGCATAATATTACAATTATTATTATACTTGTCCTGTCACTTACTTGGTCGACTTCTCTTATGATCATATGAGAAACTAGCAGTCATATAACTTTATTTATCATAAATAATTCATATTAACAACAACTACTACTACTGGTACTTTGTACTACTAATAATGGGCTGAGTTATTTTACAATCTAGATCTAGTTATATACAATAGTACAGTCTATTTGTTAAAACTTATTAAATTATAATAAAAGCATTATTATACACTACTAGGTTATAGTAATAGGAGATTTGATCTATTTGAAATACATTTCTCAATATAATTTCATTAAAAATGAGTGTATAAATTAAATGCGTGAGGTTGGCTGGCTCTAATTTAATCGGATAGATTTATTTGCCGGAATTACAATAGCAATTGAATACAACAGATACTCGGTATACCACAAGGTACTATGAAATTCACATCAAAATCGTATAAAAAACAAACATTTTATGATAAAGTACCAGTCATTTGGCCAAATGCAAAAAGGTCATATTGCAAAATCATCAATTGTACACTTAAGTATAATATGTATAAGGGACTTTTATTAATGCCGAATTCCTAAACTAATTGAGATTTTGTCAAAAAATTTTAAATTAGATTGTCCATGTTATTA
The DNA here is from genome assembly GCA_034699045.1 of Nanhermannia cf. coronata Gr-Ori-00579. Classification (NCBI taxonomy): domain Eukaryota; kingdom Metazoa; phylum Arthropoda; class Arachnida; order Sarcoptiformes; family Nanhermanniidae; genus Nanhermannia; species Nanhermannia cf. coronata Gr-Ori-00579. Next base: position 5,152 of record JAQIXA010004215.1, on the reverse strand, counting down.
TCCCCTATTAAGAATTTCAAAAATTTGTAATTTTTGAACTTAAATTTTTAGAAAGGATCTTTCGGCTTTCAGACCTTTACCATGTTAAACCTTATTCAAAGGCAAGAAGGCCCATTTTAATCCATAGTTTTGAAATATTCCATGTTTGAAGACTGCAGTATAAATATACTACTGATATAAAGCGAAAAAAGCCAAAATTTTGACGTTTTTGAGATTATTTTCAGAATTGTTCCATGTTTTACTGCCTTTAACGATTTTAAAATTTATGTAAATTAAGGCAAGTCTCTTTATAAGGCTGTATTTTTTATGTAATCTGTATTGGGTACCTTTAAAATTGCCTCTTTGATACTCGAAAGGGCACTTTTTTAAGGATTCAAGCTAGTATCTTGCAAGATCGTGATATGAAATAGGTTCAAAATGGGAAGTTTGATTGATTTTTTTTTGACATTTTTGATTTGGTTCGAATGTCAAGATTGCATTCAAACACCCATAAAATAAAATGGAAAAAATGTATAACAATAAGCCCCAAATGACAGAAGGGTTTGTTACTTTGTTGTTAAATCTCTTTCAAAATTACCGAAATAAAGGAAAGGTAACTTATTGATTAGAATCTATCGACACTTTCAATTTGAATTTCATCGATGAGTTCCGATAAGTTGAAATTTATGGGTTGAAATCCAACCCACTTGATATCTTTAAATAAATTTCAGCAGAAATTTTAAGCTCTATTCAAGTATATAGTCAAAATAAAAGTGTTGAAATGATCTTTAAAATTTTTATTTTTTATTTTTCAGAAATATGGCTCAAGATGATCAAAATCTTCAAAATGGGATCAGCCGATTAAAACTTCAAAATTTGAAGGGAAAAAGTCACAAAATGATGATTTCAAAACTGAAGCAGCCTAATTTACAATTAAAGATAATTCTAGTCGTTCTCATTTCCTCGATATTTTTTATTCAATCGACCGATTCAGCAAGACCGAATTCACCCAGTACGACCGAATCACGTGTCGTTTGCTACTATACAAAGTAAGTTTACAAAACTTTTTTGGATTATCTAGTATTATAATTAGACTTATTTATTTGAATTACATCCCTGTTTTGGTTGAATTTACCCCTATATATTTGGTCTAACTTTATCTCAAACTCAAATTAACTCGAAATTTTTTAAAAATCTAACTTAAATTGTTCTAATTTAAGCTAAAATGAAAATATTTTGAGTTAATTTCATATAGGATTAGAATTTAGACCAAGCATATAAGGGTAAATTCAACCAAAATAGGGGTGAAATTCAACTAAAGTCATTTGAAACCTATCAGGTCAAGAAAAAAAATTGCAATTGTTCAACTTTTTACATTTTGAAGGGTGTTAATCTAGCTTCTGTTTTTAAAGACTTTTATGTCGATCAATTTAAAATATTTCAAAATTTCTATTAAACTCTTCAAATAGATAATTGCATTCTCTTTTATAATCTATGAGATTTTGAATACCTTTGAACTACGAGTATCTAAAATGCATTTTTTGTAATAGTTGGTCAGCATATCGACAAGGTCCAGCAAAATTCTTACCAGAAAACATCAACCCCTACCTTTGCACCCATTTGATTTATGCTTTTGGAGGTCTAACTTCAGACTCTGGAATCAAACCTTTTGATAAATATCAAGGTATCCTAGTACCCTAACAAATTATCAAAAAAATTAACATATTTATACTTATAGACATTGATAAGGGTGGTTATCAGAAATTTAACGGACTTAAAACCTACAATCGAGCTCTCAAAACGCTTTTGGTAAGATCATACAGGGTACTCTAAAAATTCCAAATTTTGCTAATTTTTTTCTTTTATTACAGGCTATTGGTGGCTGGAATGGTAAATTTCCTAGAATTTTAAAATTTTAAGAAATTTTATTGAAATTTTGTGGATTTTTGTATGATTTCAGAGGGTTCTGGTCGATTTTCTAAATTAGTTGCAAGTGCTGAAGCTCGTCGAACTTTTATCAAACATTCTATAAGATTTTTAAGACAACATAATTTCGACGGTCTTGATCTTGATTGGGAATATCCAGCTAGCAGGGGTAAAAAATATTTGCAAAAATTTTGCAAAAATTATGATAAAAATGATTTTTGAATATTTTTAGATGGGGGTGAACCTGAGGATAAGAAAAACTATGCTGTTTTTATAAAGGTTTGTTAGTCTAAAAAAAAACGCAAAATTTCAAAAGTTTCAAAGTTTGGATTCCGCTTACCAGAATATTCAATAAAAATTTGAAATTAAAAAAAAAAAAGATTTAATAGCCATTATCAAAATTAACATATTTAACATAAGTAGGTAGGTACCTAGATAATTTTATAAAAAACCATTTTAGTATGCTCCGATTTAATCTCATCCCTATTTTGGTTGAATTTACCCCTATATTTTATTTTAGTCTAACTTTACCCTTGTATGAAAAAACTCAATTTTTTTCAAAATCCAAACCTAGGGGTAACCTAGGGGTAAACAAAACTAGGGGTAGTAAATTCAGTTAGGTTAGGTTCCAAACCTAACCTATGGTAAATCATATGGGTAAATTCAATCAAAATATGGATGAAATTACACTCAAGTCTTGATTCTGTGTTAGAATTATAAATATTTTTAGCCATTTTTTTTACATAGAAAAGTCTAAATATGTACCTAAGTACAGATAGATACATATACTAGGCTTAAATTTAGTCTAAAATTTAACTAAATTTTGTCATACTTTATTATGATAATCGTACTTGACTTTTGAAAGTGTAAATCTAGTAGTAGGTACTATTACACATATGTATATGTATATGTAATAATAGAAAAATTAGAGACTTGTGTTTTTAACATGAGCCTTTACCTTTGATCTAATTTTGGACTTGTAAGAAATAAGTTTCACTTTCTTTACAATTTCCTATACCTACTATGCATGTAGTACTGTACTACTGGTACTATAGTACTTACTGTCAATTGTAATTGTAATTATTGTCGTAAACAAAATTTTTATAGTTTTCCCTATTGCCCTACCCCTTTTACTACTACTCTATAGTCTATAGTAGGTAGTACTAAACTTGAGTATTATTTTAACAGGCACCTTGGCCTGAATTCGATTAAAAATAACTTTATTTTAAAATTTAAAATTTCCCTTTATTCATTCATACAAGTACTATAGTACTTATACATACATACGAGGTACTATATGGGGATGGGGATAGTGTAAAAGTGATAATAATTTTAAATTAAGTTTTGAGGTAAACCCCATGTGGATTAGTTTGTCAAGACCTTTACACTTTCAAATATTATTCATTTATTTGATCTAACCAATATAACCATCTATCTACGGAGTAGTAATAAAACTACCTGTTGATTTGATTTCAATTTGGTGCAAATGAGTAATAAATATGTCTTAAATATGGTCATAAATTTAGATTGTACTTAGGTACCTATTTGAATAAATTTGTAAAATTTTGCTCTGAAATTGTCGAATATCGATACTTCAGAAATTTTCATATCTTACTGTATTCAAATTGATGAAAACTAGGATTTCAAATTGAAAACCAGTCTTTGGAACTTGATACAATTTGATCTGCTTATATTTTTAACATACAAGTACCCTACCTACACTAAATTTGAAAAAATTTACAAAAAACATTTGTAAATTTTGGAAATGCAAAATTCAACAACTAAACTATAATGGAAAATGTTGCATTTTCAACGACACTTTTTATCGAATCGGAATTTTTTTTTGTATTTTTAATTTGCTTTTTCTATTTAATCTTACATGTAAACTTTATAAGAAAATATTCTGTAGTGACATGTTAACAACCTTCCAAAAACCCTTTTGAAATCCTGGTTTTCATTTCTTTTACTTAAATATTTCGATATTTTTGAAAATTTTAACCTACAAATTTACAAAACACATTTCCAGCCTTTAAATTACAATTCGGAATTTCAAACAAAATCTGAATCTCAAATTTTGACATTTTTTCAAGTTCTTGTGATAATTTTGAAAATCCGAGTCTTTAGAGATAAATTTGGCTTCGATTTAATCTCATCCCTCTTATGGTTGAATTTACCCTATTTTTTAGATCCTAACCTAAGGTATCCTATACTAAACTAGACATATTTTGGGCTATCATACAGGGATAAATTCAACTAAAATAGAAAATAGGGATGACATTAAACGCTAGTCGATAATTTTTGGATTGAATTAGACTATATTTATAGCTGTATATTTATAGCTGTATAATGCATATTCTCATCAGGTAGGGTACTTTTTGTATTGCATAAAAATACAAATTAAATATCCTGTTTTACAAACTATAGGTATAGATGACATAAATTTTTGTATGTAATTGCAATTAGTAAATGCAAATCAATTAAAATAAATAGACTGGTACATTTTGAGGTTCGCTCGCGTGTCTCTACTCGTAATTTTTTAAATAATTTTACAATTTTACGATCCCACACAGGCTAGTCAGGATAATGAGTCTTGAGACATCAAATTTTTTTTAGTAATTTTGGATGCAAATCAACTTCTACTTGTAGAACTTGTACACCTGGTGCATTTTACAGATACATGAATACTCTAATGACCAGACCAGTGTTACTTTTAAAATTTAAAAAAAAGTACAGGATTTACATACAATTAAATATCACATAGTAATTGAAACAAACCTTTCAATTTCAATCTTTAGAGTATGACATTAATGGCAAGTAATAGTCGGCTTACTATTGTCACATTGTCATAAGCAAAAAAGGTCAAAAAGCAATTTATTTTTTTACTTCTGTAATAAAATAAGTATCAGTATTCAGCATGTTCAGTATTCAGTATACTGTATAATATTTTGAGATATTTTTTAAAATTTAAACTGCATGCTAAGCAAATACATTTTCAAAATTGTCAATTTTTGCAAAATACCTATAGATTACATAGGCCCTTCATTAGATCTATGTTTTTTTTATCAATTTAATTATGCAAATTTTTTTGCAACTTTTTATCAATCAAACATCTAGTAGGATACTTAAAGATAGTTTAATCTATTTAAAACAGATTTTGATCAAATTTAATGGACTTAAGATTAAACTGTCCCCCTTTTTGGCTCTTTTTGACCCCCAAATTGTGGTTAAGTTTGGTTAGTTTAGGTTA
>JAQIXA010004214.1:0-11864 GCA_034699045.1 Nanhermannia cf. coronata Gr-Ori-00579 | reverse complement strand
GAACTTGTGGAAAAGTACCGAAATACTTTTGTCCACTCGGGGACTCGAACTCATGAGTTTCGAGTCAGGGCCAAGTAGGGCAGTATTACCGTTTATAGGCCTATACTACTCTCGCTCCCCATCTATAGCTTACGCTATTGTCCCTATAGAAAGTCCCTTTTCAGTCTGCAGTATTTTACAACTCGACCAAGGCGGCTTACCTAATTCTAATAATAAAATAAATATTTGTTTTCTAATCACTTTTTTTATTAACAATACAATATCATAAACTATAGTCTACATACAACAATAATTAATAATTAATAATAAATTTCCTGACGATTATTAAGAGTTATAGTATATATACCAGATATATCTCTTCTCTTATTGTAGGGTGTTGTTAAATTTAATTACTTTAATTAATTGTCCAAACTCAAGTTCCTATATCTGCGTCATTAATACTGATTTAATTAAAATAATCTATTTAACTTGTTCAAATATGAACTCATATCAAAACCAATGTGTACATTAGAATCATCAGCATTTGAAAATAAATACAACCAGATCCAGACATATTTTAAACATAGATATATCATAGTTGGCCAATATTACACTTTTGCCTTGCTTCCCACTGCACATCACAGTTACTTCCCAGTCATATTTTCAATTACCCACCATATAAACCATATACCAGAATTTAGTATCACTCAATTTAACTACCCATTTCCCACTTCACAGTCCCATTCTTCCCAATTTCCCACCTATTTCCTAACTATTTCCCATCACAGAAATTGCATATCACAGTGTGATGGCCAACTATGAGATATATAAAGTAATGTAAAAATATTTGAAAATAAAATGAAAATCTGCATTATTTTCATATTTACTGTCTTATCATCGTTATTGTCTATAATATTTGGACAAGAACCTGTCAATTTTCTAGGAATAAATAAATATATTCAATATTTTAATTGTACCATGGAAGTTTATATCAATTATGGTGACATTAATATAGAAAATATTTTTGAAATTACAAATCCTCTTATATTGAATACAAAGTACATGCCTGAAATACAAAAAATTGAAAATTTCCCACATTATTACACCTATAGACGACGATCAAAAAATAACAAATTTTGTTTATCAAGATTATTTCTTTCCTTAAATCTTGTGGATTTTATTTTAAAATTAAAACTACAAGAACCGGCTATCGGAGATTCAAGTTGTATATTAACCACTTTTTCTTATACCTTAAATTTTGAATATACTAAAATGTTTGAAGAACTTTTATATCATCAGATTCTTCGGGTTCAAACCTATAATAAAATTTATCATTTAAATATGATTCCAAATGAAAGAAATGATTTTTTTTTAAATTCTAGAAAAAATAGCTATTCAATTAAGAAATTTGAAATCTTTTGTACACGATGTCAATTTGAAAAGCTTCATATTTTTGAAATAAATGAGAATAATCACACAAAGTTCAATGAAATCTCGAATTTTTTTTCAAAAACTATGGACCCTAAATTTATTTTTACTAAACTGGGAACCTGTGAAAGTATGACTGAATTTAAGGGTATTTTGAGAATTATGAAAGAATTTGAGTCCTTAAATGACAAAAGAAAGTGCATTTTCATGACATATTTTTCTAAGAAGGATTTTAATATTTCAATTAGCACTTCAACCCTAAACACTCAGCATACATCTTTTTCAAGTCAAATGTTTATTTTTGTAAATGGGATTCAATTTACAAATAAAAAAACAAACTTTGTCCTCCTAGAAGAACATGCTCAGATTTTTTTTACATGTTATCCAATAACAACATCTGGTTTCATTACTTTGAATGCATTCATAAGCCCACTAGATGATCTCACTTGGGTTTTTTTAATTATTTCCATCATGTCAATTTTAGGACTTTGGACTTTTGGATTCTATAATTTTAAAGGTATAAATTAATTACACAAGGATTATTCCTTTTTTAACGAAATAAAATATAATTAATTGAGCGAAACAAGCACACTTTGTCCGTCTGTACCTCTTTTTTCTGTCTCTGTTTGTATATTTGCACGCGTTTATAACTCAAAAACTATACATGACCGATTTACACCAAATTTTTTATGAAGGAACCTTATACGTCTAGTTGTGCCATTTTATCAAATATTACAGATGCTTAACCCCATGCGATTCATAGGACCCTTTAAGGCTACCCCGCATGATAATAAAATTGGAAAAATAAAAATGAGATTTAAACGGTATTTATTAGGAGTAATCGAAATTCCGAATTTGAACTTTGCGCTTACAGAAGGAGAGTCATGATAGCCTATAGTGCCTAAACAGGGCACTATAGCCCTGTTTTACTCGTTTTCAATGAGTGAAGGCTAATAAAATGTTGTTCAAAAACCAATGCGTGTGGCTATTTGGATTTTTTGTCAAAATGGCATACCGAGACCCTATGGGGGTCCTTCATGCCAAGTTTATTTAAGATCGGCCCAGTAGTTCTCAAGTTATTCTCTGGAAATACAAACAGACAGACGGACAAACGGACAAAGTGCAAGCAAAGTTGAATAGTAAGTGCTCGCTTCGCTCGTACAACTGCATTTAAACTCAAAATACAGACATAGGTATAACTTACAGTGATTAATTCTTATGAATTTTGAGTCTCAAATCTGAAATGATTATGTATGCTAATATATTGTAATGAAATGAGCTTGAAAAAAGTTTATAAAAAAATGCCAAGTATCGACTTTGACATTTTATGAAATGAATCGAAAAAGTTGAACTAATCGGTTTGTTGAGAATTGAGAATCAAACTTGACTTATTGACTAATGATATTTTTGTTCAACTTTTCAATCCTCAAGATACTAGATACATAGATATCTGTAGTCGATGAACAAACTTGAAAATTATATGTGATTTAAAAACACGAGACAAATTCCATATAAAAAACTCGAGTACTTTGGTATTTATAAGTATCTGTACATGAGTAAAGATAGAAAAAATTAAGAATTATTTGTATATTATGCAAATGGGCTTTCTGACACGTCTGTCTGGCTATGAGAACTTTGCTATTTAATTTATTGTTTATTTGATCTCAAATGTAAACATCATGTCATAGACTAAAGTATAAATATAAATTTCAATTTGAAAAGAAGTTTGTAAATTCAAATCCTGAGATTTTTGATTTGAAAAATCGTGATTTTGATATAAGATTAATGGGTCAATTGCCTACAGTTTAAATGGGTAAAATACATTTGAATAAGAGATTTAAGTAGATCGAATTGAAAGATTTTTGAGATTTTGAGATATTTTCTAAGTTTTTGAGACTTTTTTGAGTCTTTAGTATCTTTCTTGGTAATCTGTGGGTTTGTTGAACATTTCGATATCATTTTGTGAATCTTCAGAATCCTCTGCTGCTCTTTTATTGGTCATCATTTCCATATTTTGTTTTTTATGTTTATTTCGAGGAATTTCTGCTGTTTTTGTGAGGAAAGTGTGGCTTACAGAACCCTCAGGACTTGATATGGTTTGGACAACAGCACGTGGCTTCAGACCTTTGACTGTGTACAAAATATAAAAATTTAAATTATTACACTTTTCGACTAGGGCCATTTTTTGCATAAAAAATGGGTAATAAGGACTTTTTTTTTTAGCTCGCTTGGTTAAGTTATATCTAGCTTTTTTAAATCTGGCTATCCTTATCATTTTATGTTTAAAGCCTATTAGCTTCATGTTTATCTACGACAGTTCTTTGAAAGTCAATTTATCGAACGATAATTGGTTAAATTTTTCAAAATTGATCAAAAATGGTCAAAATTTCCCCAAGTAAGTTAAAAAATATAAACCTCATTTAACCCATATTTAAAATGTATTTATTGAATATTTAATTGGGTGCTCAATTTGTACTCGAGTATAAAATGTATTTTTTTATACTCATCTGAGTATTTTGGTATACTCAAATACCATTTGTGCAGCCTAAATTGAGATCGTAAAAAAGGATGGAATATATCTAATATTTTATTTTGGAAATTTCTAACTTGTATTTTTGAAGCGGAATTTGATGATTATGATTTCAATTATTCTCTACTGAAAATTTTTTACAATTAGGTAGGGTACTGTTTCAAACTCAAATAGTGGTATTCTTATCTCATAATCAGTTTGAAATCCTAGTTTTCTACCATTTTATTAGATACTTATTATTATTATGAAATCATAGATTTTAAAAGAATATATAAATATACTAATCTGTAGATGAGGTTCCATTTTAAAAATTTGAAAGTAGAAAATTGATATTTTTTAATGATACAGATCGAAATCTTGAATTCCTATATTCTTTGGAAAGAAAGCTCTCGAAAATTTCAAAATTTAGAACTTTAAAATTACGCAAATTTATAAAAAAAAAGTATATAGGTACCCTACTTCAGGAAAAATGTTGAGTTTTTTAGGCTTATGCTTTGATTATGACGATTTTGGCTTTCTACTACTCGTATTTATCTACATTGTATTGTAATCTCAAGAAATTATTTGAAATTGAAAAATTTGAGTTTGAAATTCATACAGAAAGAATATCTTAGGGTAATAATTAGCGTTCTGGCCTTTATATGAGGTGTAACATGCAAGGGCATGAAAGGCCCGGCCCTTTGTAGGTATTTCAAGTTACAAATGTTAAGTAAATTGAAATGAGACTTTTTCTTACTAGATTATCATCAGTATTCGAATTTGTTAAATATTGGGCTTATCTAACTTTTACAACTAATATTTAGTCATTTTTTTTCAAAAAACGTACCTTGCTGACCCTTAAGCTTCACTGGAGGTGTATAGGCATTATTTTGACTTGCATTATATTCATAAATATCATCAATTTGACTGGAATTTAAACCTGAATGATCCCCATCACCTTCTTCTTCTTCAATATCATAAGTCACATTCCTGGATTTCCTTCTCAAATCTTCACCACCACTTGAGTCATTAACCCTTCGATGTTCACGACTCACTGATTTTATTATTTGATTTTGATTACCAGAAATATTACTTATAATATTCGTATTAATAGGCATTGCAAAAATCTGAGATTGGTTTGGTGGCAGATCTTGTGAATCTTCCTCATCTGATGCTGAAGATTGTGTTGAGGAGACTTCGGCAGGATTTTGATCTTGACTTTGATTTTTTTGATGGCTTTTCATAAGTCTCGAGTCGATGGTTTTGATTATTTGCAGATTATTATTATTACCAGGTTGAGCTCGATCGGTGTTCAAAAGCTGGTCTATAAGGTTTGAGTTGAACATGATGAAGGCGGATTTGAGAAATGTTACATACCAAAGGACTCCGACTATTAATTAAATTTGAATTAATTATAATTCTAAAACCATACACGAGCCATAAAAAGCCGATTACTATCTAGTATTATCCTATAATTAGCTCGAAATATCTCAAAAAGTCTGTTTACATAATTTAAACAGACATTTTGAAGCTTTTTCGATCAAAAACTTCATAAATTTGAAACTTAAAGTTTTCTGTAAAGGTGAATTTTGAGAGAAATTGAAGCTTTCTCCTCTTAAAATCGTAAATTATTAAACACTTTTTACAGAAAATTTCAAAAATTACAGGTGTAAATATTGAAGTTTTAAAATTTTGCTCAAATTACAGATGTACTAGTACCCTTCCTAAGTAAAAAAGTTTCAAATTTTGCCCAAATATTTGTCAAAATTTCATTTTGTCTCCTTTTGTTCGACATTTTGGACGAATAGTAAATTGTAAAGTTTCATAAAGAATTGAATTTGTGATTCTTAATGGAATATTCATGACACTAATGTACTAGTACTACTAATATAGGGTATCTTTGGGTTTGTTTTAAAGATGTAGATAGTTCGAGCTTTTCAGATGGTCACAAGTCTACTTAGGATTAGATAAACGTAAGTAGTACGTTTAAGTAGTAGTGATCCAGGTGAGAATTTAAATTTAAATTCAAATTAATTTTTAAGCAGATTTTTAAGATATTTCGGATTCTCATAATCGTAAAACTCGAGCTTTCAAGTTAATTGTCTACTACAAGTACCCTGATATACGGAATATGTAATTCAATTGTTGTGGAATTTCTTACAGTTGGAAATAAAAATAGCCCGACCACTTTTTACGACCAACTTAAAGTGTCAAAAAATGCATTTCAACCAAGTTTAATGGATTTGCTTAATTACTAAATAAAATCAGAGTGCATGTGATGGAAAAAGACTATTATTATTATTACAAGTACTTACGATTAGGTACCTGTACCCTGCCTATTTAATTCAAGAAATATTCAGAAAAAAAAACGTTGAGAATGACGCTTTTGATTCTACATTAAGATAGAATTGTCGTAAAATTGAATAATATAAAAAGATTGACACCAGCTTGAAAGCTCGATATTTTGGATCTTTAGAAAGATCGTTTTATTATCAATGGAAGCACAATTTGAGATCTAAAGAATTATAATTTTAAAAAAATCAAAATACACATGTAGGGTACATACAACGTATACTAGAGATTTAACCATAAGTTGCATTTAATAAGACAAAATACCTATCTGATTTAGGTAGGTACCTATCTGTACATAGAATTTAGTGTCAATTTATAGAGCAAAATTTTTCGAATTTTTGGATAAAATTATCATTTAAAAAGAGACCTTAGCACAATATAAAAGGTAAGTACCTAACTATTTATTTTAACTTTTTAAGTCATTTTAAAAGGATCTGTTTTAAATTTTACCGAAAAAAGGATTTGCAGATTAATCAATACTATAATTGTCTCTATTTCATAATTTTTTGAATATGTTTTATGTTGGTATTTGCTATACATAATGTAACTGTGTGAGTGTGATGTTTAGTTTTATTCCTATTTTGGTTGAATTCACCCATATATTTTTGGTCTAAATTTACCCCTGTATGAAATTAACCCAAAACTACTAACCTAAGTTAAGCTAAAAATATTTTCGTTATTTCCATACTGAGATAGATTTAATACCAAAAATATAGGGGTAAATTCAACCAAAATAGAGACGATATTAAATCGGAGTCTTTAGATTTAGGTACCTATTTAAGCCTTAAAAATTTGATATTTTGAAATAAATATGGTTGAAAATGCGAGCTAAAATCTCAACTTTAGGATGTAACATCCCAATCTAATTTTAAAATCAGATTTTATTCAAAAAAACCATCCTTAAACCACATAGTAATTACGAAATTGTCTTTAAATTTAATTTATACCCGATTTACCTACAATACAATACAAGGGGTGAATGATCACAAATTTTTTGTATCCTATCTGAAGGACTTTACAATTAGATACAAGTCCAAAAATCTCAACAATCAACTTTTCACCGTCTTATTATGCAAAAGAAATGCTTTGCAGTAATAAAGTGTGATTTAGTTTAGAGATTGATTTTTAACCATTGTAAACTCGAATTCAAAGTCAAATAATTTTTCAAGAAATCAAATCAAAGGTAATCGACTGGTGGAACTACATGTCCAATGTCCAAGTCAAAGTGCATTTGAGCAGGTCGTAAATCATTATAAGCAGGTTTCAATTTGAAAAAATACGACCAGATACCTTATACAAAGTAGATGTGTAATTAGGTGTGAGTAAATGTTTTGCTTTGGTTTTGAAGGTGTTTAAAATAAAGATTTTTGGATTAGATTAGAAAAATTTGGAGTTTGAGGCGAAGGCGAAGGCGTCAAATTTTTTAGCTCGTAATATTGTTATTTAAATCACTGATAAATGTTCTATCGATTACTCTCTCTAACTATAAAATGCATTAATTTGAATAATTTGAATTTTTGAAGGTCTTTTTTGTCAGTTTTTTGAAATAACTGACAAATTGGAAAAATTAGAACAAGATCGAGCATGAGAGTTTGTATACCTAATGTAAAATTGAACAAAATTTGCATCTTGAAATAGAAATATGGATCCAGAATTTGCAAAAACAAATATTTCAAATTTATACCCTTTGTCTTGTCTAAGGTTTTTAAGATTTGCTCATAAAGTTAAAAGATTAAAATTGAAATTGAAATTGGACTTTTATTTGGCTGACCTAGATGTCAGGTGACAGGTGCCTTTCAGAACATACATAATAATATGAAGATTAGTTAGCAAAAAGATGTTAAAAATGGTTTTTTAAAGTAGATTTTGATCAAAATTTCCAACTTAAAGAAGCGAGAGATCTTAAATGGTTCAGATTTTGAGCCTCGTTGCCTCATAAGAGACGAATTTCAAAAAATTTGAGAATTTTTTAGAATTTTTTGAGTCATTTTACCCATCCTTAGACAAACATAAAGTGCCATATATCCAGGGCTCCAAAGTGTTGAAAATTCCCTTCTCCCAGATTCAGAACTAGATGACATGATCGGTCTATTATTTCCATATCCAATGTAAAAACTATTGGGTGATTCAGAATTCAGAGAATCCCCATCCAGATTTTGAAACTGGGATTCATTATAAGTGGACAAAAATGAGAAGCTAAATTGTTCACTTATCGATGGCCAAGATCTATACGAAATACCAAGTTAAAAAAAACATCAAATTTCAATCATTTTTGCATAAATTTCGCAGTTTATTGCCTACCTTCTCAAAGTCCAAACATTCCAAATAAATGTCAAAATAATGTAAACGATCAGAGTTAAAAGTGAGGCTTCGTGATGTCTGATGTTCAGAGGACTCAAACCCGACTGTAAAAAATTATAAAAAGTTAAAATACCTTCTGGTAAAGTATCTGTAGTAGTAGTGGTTAGAATTAATTTTAAGAATTTACAATGAAAATTTTCAAGAAATATTTTAAGAATTACGAGGATTTCAGGCTTAAAATTCGCACTAAAATGTCTCTATAAAGTACCCTTGTATTCAGTTTATTTGTCAGATTTTCGAAATATTACTTAAAAATCTTGACCTTTTGCCCTAAAAATCTGCAAATTAGTCCAATCCTTATAGCCATAAAAGGAGAAATCTTGACAATTTTTTTTTAGTTTTAGAGATATGAAACTTTTCAAGTTTTCTCAATTAGTAAAAACAGACTTTCAGAAAATAATTTTTGGTCAAAATTTCGAGATCTTTAGAAATTTTTTTGAAATTATCTAAAAGTATTATCTAAAAGGAACAGAAAATTCCTCGATTTTACAAACTTTTGTACAATTTTGATAATTTTCGTATGATTTTTTAAAAAGATATTTAGGACCTAAAACTGCAATACTTGGGATTATGTTACTTTATAGAGAAATTTCAGTGTACAATTTGACTTTTTTTGAGATAACTTTAGATTATACTTATACAATGAATTAAAACACAAGAAACCTGTAGACTAATAAGATTTAAGTCAGATGGAAAATCTAGCTTATTTTACAGATTAGCATAAACTTGATCCAGGGATTTGCAGATTTAGATTACTGTGTAGTATAAGGTAGGCATTTGTATATAAAAATGTATAAAAAGTTGAATTATTTACAACCAACTACTGGTTATATTTCTTACTTTTACTCGAAACAAAATCGAGTTGAAAATTTTAATTTTTGCATAGCATAGATTATTAAGTATTTACTTTAAATATTACGAGTATCTATACTCAAGATTAGACGCAAGTTTAAAATTCCACAATCCTCAAGAGATTTGTAAAAATGATAAAAATTTAGACAATTGTTTGGAGAAAAAGGCACTTGTACTTTTCTACTTAAAAATGGCATATTTTGACTATTTCTGAAAGAAAAAATGTCAAGCAATTGATCATGTACTAGTTTGCATTAAATATTATTCAGTGTAATTCATTGTAATCTTTAAATTTTAAATTTTGAGGGGAGATTAGTAAACTTGGAACTTGAGTTTAAAAGCATTTAATTTTGTCCAATTATTCAAAAGTGGAGTATTTCAAAGCTATTTTGGTTATATTCAGAGCTAATTTTTGACTTTTTTTAGTATCTAATTAGGTAAATGAGTTCGTGACATTATTGACACTTTATAGGCTCATATTATTAGCGTAAATTTTTTAAATTTTTTATCATCCAATGTTAAAATCTCGTTGTATCTTTGTTAATTTTAAAGTATCTTAAATATGTTATGATAATGGTTTTGTCTGCTTAAATTCTGCTTAAACTGAAGCGAGAATATTTGAAAATCATCAAAAACACTTATATTTTGTTCTCTTTTTTTTGAAGATTTTCAAATATTTCCGCTTCATTTTAGAGCTGTTTTCAACGGAATTTGACAAAACCATTTTCATAATCGAATTTTGAACTAAATTTTGAGTCGATACAGAACAGAATTACAAATAAAACTGTGAACAATATATTGCCATTTCCTATCCTCAAATTACTTCAAATTAGTTCGATTTATCTATAGATTTTATTTTTTTGAAAATTCAAGTAATCAAATAACAGATCGGATTCAAATATTTTCAACAAAATTGAATCTAATTGTTAGTTTTTTTTAAAAAAGGTCCAAATATGATCGCTTTCCCCAATTAATACCTCCATAGCTTGATTAGCGGCACCCATTATGTACAGAATAAGGCTGACAACAAATCCAAGGACTTGACATCTGGAAAAGTCACAATAAATAACTCGTTTGGTTTTATTTCAAAATTACAAATTAGTTTCTTTCTATCTACTACCACTACCTAACTAACTACGAGTACTAGGGTATTCAAAAAAATGTAAATTCTTACACGAATATGACAAGAATCACCAGGGGTTGATGTAATAAGTTATCAACACTACAAAAAATCAAAAAAATTATTGTTATAAATAATCAATAAATTACATAATTCGATTCTTTTATGCAGATGTATTTTAGGTAATCTAGGCAAGATAATCTGTAAATAATCTGTAAAATGCTTTAATTAAAATTTGGCAATTTAAAAACAATTCTGGCATTTTCTTGACAAAATTTCATAATTTTTTTAATTTAAATTATCCAGTTCTTTTTCAAGGCTTCGATTTAATCTCATTCCTATTTTGCTGAATTTATCCCTATATTTATTTTTGGTCTAACTATAACTATACACTCCTGCGTGAAATTAACCCAAACTTTTTTAAAATCCTAACCTAACCTAACCTAACCTAACCTAAACTAAACAAAATAATTTGACTTAATTTTATACAGGGTTGTGTAAGTGTCAAGTTTGACCAAAAATATAGGGATAAATTCAACCAAAATAGGGATGAAATTAGTCCTTTTACAAGTATAAATTGAGGTAATACTATTTATATACAATGTACCTACTAATAACCTCGGTATAATTAATGATATAATACTAATATTTGACCTGAGGATATAGAAAAAGTCCAGAATGACAATCCCTAGTAGAATTTTGCCCATAATCCAGGACTGGTCTGATGAGTACGAGTAATTGACATCATTTCCAGGATTTTTTGAACCTCCAGCAGCAGCAGCAGTACTTCCCAATTGATAAAACTGTAGAAAATCCATTGATTTGTGTAATTAAAAATTTACTTTTAAGAGTAAAAAAGAGGAATCGAATAATTGATAGTCGATAAAGTAAAGTCTTGAGGGTTTCTCGAAATCGATGAAATTTGTTGTGATTTCAGGATCAATGTTACCTAAGGGACGCCCTATAAGCCTATAGGGTTTAGAACACCAATAATTCAAGTTCTCAACCCTACTCTATAAAGTCCGAAATAATCAAAAAAAAATCGGTTAGAGCCGTTTGACTAATCGTAAGGGTTAGTTAAGCGATATTTTAGCGATTCATAATTCTATTAAGAAATATCCGTAATTATATTTAGAGAATTCTACCTACCTATATAGTATAAAAATTTCGTATTTTTCCCCGACCGCGACAGAGCTTTAGCGATGCTCGGGGTTTGAATTTGATCCTCATGTATGTATGTATGTATGGATGGATGTATGGATG
>JAQIXA010004213.1:0-11865 GCA_034699045.1 Nanhermannia cf. coronata Gr-Ori-00579 | reverse complement strand
TTATATGTACAAGTTAAAAAAAAGTCTTGTGGTGACTGATTTGATTTGTAAACATAATACATAATATACATGTATATACCGAAAAAAAGCCTATCCTTTATCGTCATTTAGTTGACAAAATATCATAAAGAATTACATTTATTAGTGCTATATAATTTGTAATTACAGAATATTTTGCCCATTCCAATTTCAGGTATCTATCTATATAACATACATTATCGAAATTTTAGATTTAAAAATGATATCGTCACAATAATTATAAAGAAGTAATTGAATCTTTAAGTAACTAGGCTTTAATCAACTCACTAGAGTTATTTTACGAAAAAAACTTATCTTTTTTTCAAAAATGGTCCAAAAAAACAGTTTATTGGAGTTTTTAAATTATCAAAGCCTTTGTATTCAGAGAGTTTTATAATTTTTTAACATTTTGACGCCAAATAGAGACTTCTATCTTAAAGGTTTCAAAAGTTATAACACTTTGAAAAAAATGAAATTTTCGGAAACTAAACAAGAAAACGGTTTTTTGTAGAAATAATCCTATTGCAGTAATTAGCATTCCTGTATTATGAGATGTAATATAATAATATCTAAGTTTGTTCAACCTCTATAGAATGAGATTTATATGATGGAAATGGGGCTGATGGTTTTTGAGTTATTCACAGTCAAAATAGGTCCACTCAATTACAAAACACCCTGTATAGTATTATATACATACCTAATAATACACTTTTATATTAGTCTTTATCCTTATTACCTTATATTCTTAATTAAATTTAATTAAAATAATTTAAGTACATATGTAACTATATATTTTTTTGCTATTTCGTAGTCTAGATATATTAATTAGATAGGCAGATATTATAATCTCTAAAGATTTGCTTATCTCTTATACATATTAACTTTGAAATTTTTTTCAAAATTAAAATTCTAAAATAAAATCTAAGGTTTACTAAATAGGGTTTTACAAATGTTTAGATAATTATAATAAATATTTTATTTTTACATTATTTTAAATCTAAATACATTCAGCCATTTAACATACTGTATATTATAACAAGTATATAGATAAAGTTCTGGCCAAGGGAAATATTCAATTGAAAATACACCCAAGCATATGAATATCATGACAAAAAATAAAATAAAAAAAATTGAAAGTTTCTCTAATGATAAATCCTCATAATTATTTTCTAAATAATAATTGGTATTTTTCCGATGAAAATTTTCCCCAAGTAAATTAGCAAAATATCCCAAGATTTTCCAAAAATCTCTCAATTCCAGTTTCTGAAATTCGAGTATATCTCTCATACAGTATATGTGAATTAAATCCAACAAATTTCTGTATCCTTGTCATACTAAAGCTTTTTTCAAGAGTTGTAAAACAATCACAATTTTCCCCACAATTTTTTGAACCAAGCCCTGTCAAAACCTGAACAAATTTTTCTTCAACCTCTCTCGTATAATTTTGAAATTCAGTCAAAAATCTAATTTTATTTTCTATAGAAGCATTTTCAATATCGACTTCATCAAATTCGATCAAATCATCAAAACTATACTTTTCAAGTAGTTTATCTAAATTTAAATATGTTCGAAATTCATCCAAAATTTCATTTTTATATAATTTAAATTTATAACCATCTTCAATGAGATTTTCGAAATTTTTATAAATTAGAGTGGGAATTGGTAGAATACTCGTACTTGTAAGGTAGGTCTCATAATACGCGTTCAAAATTGCTGACCCAACAACCCAGAATAAAATCAAGATTTGAGTTTGAGTCAAAGATCCAAAACTTTGCTTTAAAATATTTGACAAACTAGTATTAAGCCCAAAATTCTTTTGGGCTATTAACCTTAAAGTTAACCTTAAAGTTAAGTTCACCTTAAAAAAGGTCAAAAAGTAGAAAAAAGTGAATAAAATACAAAAAATAAGAAAAATATTAAAAATAATTGCCCAACTCCGGGATCGAACCCGGGACCTCTCGCTCGTCACGTAAAGCGCTAGCTAATTCCGCTATGTGGGGCGGTTCATATTTTCTCAGAATTTGAAATGCCTTTTATAAATCTCAAGTCAAAACAGCCAAATATATTCGTGAACCCAGGGTAGATGTAAATTAAAGTATTAATATTCGAATAAATAATCTTGCCTTTTTAGTTTTACGACAATAACCTAGGAAAAAATTTATTTCTGAGCCATAAGTGTAACTAGATGGCGTTTGATTATAATAATATTGATCCGCAAAAGATATAAAATTTGATGAAAAATTGTGTTGAGTTTGAAATTGAATTTTTTGGCCAAATGTGTAATTATAAGGTTGAATCAAATAATTAAAAATTACAAGAGGTGGAGTTATCCATCGATAATCTAACCGGCCATTTTTCCTATATATTATATCTTTTGTAAGGATATTATCATTATACATTGAGATTAAATCTATTTTGGTAAAATGTCCATTTTTATGAATGAAATTGTGAACATTTTGAAAATAAATAAAATTGAATTTTTTTTTGTAAATTTTATGGATTTGAAATATTTTTGAAGGATGACATGTTTGACAAATTATAAAAAATTTATTATCAAAGCAGATGAATAATTTGGAGTTGAATGCCTGTAATTTATAGATATTCGATAAATCTACATTGGGAAAATACTTATTATTCTGATCGAATAATGCGATGAAAATTGTATTTTTTGTGATTTGAATTCGATTATACTGAATCCAAATTTTAAACTGATTTTCTCCTGCAGGTTGAACAGTTAAATGTATTAAATTTAAGAGATTTCGTCGAAATGCGATATTATCTTGAGAATAATTTGAATTTGAAAAAAATTCAAATTTTGAGACCATTTGAATGCAGAAATTTTGAGTTATTTTAGAGAGTAATTTTAATTCTTGTGGCTCATTTCTATACTTGGAAAATATTGTGATTTTATACAAATTATGATTTGGGTTTAAATCAAAATGATCTGTAAATGAATGCACAGAGGTATAATATGTAGATAATAATAGTAAAATTTGTAGACAGGTCAAAATCCCCATTTTTGACATTTTTTTTAAAAAATATTTTAAGATTTGAAATATTTTAGGAAAGGCTTATACTAAATATAAGACCTGCTGCAATAAGTCAATACATAAACTAATGGATAGAATCCAATTATTTTAAATTGTAAATACCTATTTAAAATTAAGAAGCATTTCTAATACTTGAAAAATGTAAGGGATGATTAGAGATAATTGAATACCTATATATATGTACTCAGCATAATCTATTTTAATATTTCATAAATAATTAAGATAATATGTATGTATATGGTAGATATTTTTAAGAGTACTCTCAAAAGCAAAATGCCAAAATAATTTAAAATAATTCTATATTTTTGGCCTTTAACCCTATTTCCACCTGCAGTATTATAGGGTAGTTGTACCCTTAGTAAGGGCTTTTGAAACCCTTACTATGGAGATTCCTATATGTTAAATTCAATAATTGAAAATTAACATGAGCAAAAACATGTTGCTAATTTCCTCAGACATCAAATATAATTTGCCGATTGTATTTTAGGATTTAAATTACTGTTTTACTTAAAAATTTGACTCAAAAATTGCCATTTCAGAGCCAGATATACATAATATGTATATGGTTTTTACTTAGGCTTTTATATGGGATATTTGGGTATACATCAACTTTGGAATTTATTAATTAATTATAATTTAATGGAGATCGATTAAGAGCCAGAGCCAGGTGTTTTTTAATGACCTGTTTTTACAACAGAATTGTGAGGGACAGTAATTAGTCTAATTTTATTACATACACTTTTCTTGAGTAAAAATTTGTAAGTACCTATGTATCTAAATATGTACAGTATTTTTTGTATATTATTATGTATAGTATATAGAGTGTTATAGGGGTAGATTAGGAATAGTTTGAAAATATTTTATAAAGGAGATACATAATAATAAGTATACTTATTATTATGTATAGGGGTCATAGGTTAGATTATGTTATAGGTGGAAATCTAGGAATTCAAACCCAAAATCTTGGATTTCATGCCAAAAACCTGAATTTCAATAATGCAAAAATATTGGATTTCAATGCCCAAATCCTGGATTTCACTTCTAAAACCCTTGGATTTCATGCCAAACCTCTAGATTTCAATGCTAAAATTGGATTACAATGCCAAAATTGAGGATTTCATGCCAATATCCTGGATTTCAATAACCACAATCTGGATTTCAATGCAAAAATCTTGGATTTCAATGTCAAAAACTGGATTTCAATGCAAAAATCTTGAATTTCAATGCCCAAATCCTGGATTTCAATTCCAAAACCCATGGATTTCATGCAATAAAACTGACATGACATGATATTATGTACCCTACAATTTGAGTAATAATTTATACCCCAATACAAATGAGTTAATAAAATAGATAAGAGTTTAATCTTATCCCTATTTTAATTCAATTTACCCCCCTAGATTTTCAAAACATGTATAAAATTTACCTGAAATATTCCAAGAGTTTAATTTAGGTTATATAAGGATATATGTACATAGTAGGGTTAGGTAAAAAATTTGACCAATTTTGGGAATTAATTTCATACAGAAGAAGCATGATAGGGTCAAGTTAAATCAAATATTATGGGGGTAAATTCAACCAAAAAAAGAGGGGAATAGAATAAACTTACTGAGAAAACTTAAAATAATTTTTGTATTTATAAAAGAGATTAACTTAAATTATAGTACAGTACAGGGTGTTCTAGAAATGACTGGCGATTATTTTTAGGATTTTTGAAAAGTAAGATATCAAATCGATACGAAATTTAAAGGAAAATTACGAATCTCAAAAGCCTTTCCATGCTAAGTTTAAAAGGTCAAAGGTTATAGGTCAATCAACTTGAGACATTTTCTATGGGAGAAATATTGAATAATTTAGCCAAAATTTTTTCCAAAAGACATGAAATTTACGCCAAAATTTATGATTTTAAGGCTTGAAAGTGCTCGGAAATCGTAAATTTTGATATTTCAAGATATGTATTTAAACACCTTTTTCAAATTTCAATGGAAAATATATTCATCTGATTGACCCATAACATTTGACCTGCTAATCTTAGCAAGGAAATATTTTGATATTTGGAATCACCGTTAAATTTCCTTATCAATTTTTATATCTTACTTCTGCAAAAATCCTACAATTTCTACTACATTATAGTATATCAAAGCTTCTAAATTTTCGCAGCCTTATTCTGGATCACCCTGTATTTATATGTACATATATGGGTCATGCATATTTCGAAATAAAATAAATTTCCAAAATAACTCTATACATATTATCTACCTTATATGTACAAGTTAAAAAAAAGTCTTGTGGTGACTGATTTGATTTGTAAACATAATACATAATATACATGTATATGAGTCTATGCTATGCTATACAAGACTATATAATGTAAGTGTCCTATATTGGTCATCTATATAGGCTTTTATTGCAAGGGTTTACCCTTAAGGACTCTAACTAAAGTGCATAAAAGGCCATTTTTCTTTCAAAATCTCGAACTCAGAAATCACAAAAAAAAAAAAATTTCTAAGGATACTTTCCAAACCCTTGGAGGATCGAGCGAGAGATCTCCAAGATTCCTGCAGGACTACACGAATTTCCATCAAATAATTCTAATTTTTAAGGGCAATTTAAGGGCAAGTGCCTCAATTCCAAATTTTTGGATTTTTCCATTTTTTTCCTAAGTAATTTAACCTAACTTTTTTTAGAGCAAAATATTTCCAATATCATTCTTGATTTTGAATTTGAATCGATCCTTTTATGTAGCTTAATATATCAGGCTAATACATAGGTTATACAGGGAGTTTCAAAAGTATGTGGGCGGAAATATTTAGGCTTTAATATAGTATTGACCAGATGGGATTTTTTAAACAAATTACATATTATCTAATCAGATTGGAAATTTAACAAAAATTAACACGAATCTCTAAGCCTTTCCATGCTAACATGTACAATGTTAAGAGTTGTTGTTATGTCAACAAAGACATTTTACATAAGGGAAAAAGTTGAAAAAAAAAAATGAAAAATTGAAAAATTGAAAAAGGTCAAAATTGAAAAATTGAAATTTTTGGGGAAAAATTGAATAAGGTCAAAATAGCTCCAAAAAGCTAAAAATGTTAAAATTTACGGTTTTCGAGCATCATTATATTATGCCATGGGGATCGTAAATCTTAACAAGATTTCGATTTTTTTTTCTATAATCTCCGCAGTTCATATAGGACTGTAACTTTTGACCTGTACATCTTAGCATAAAATGGTTTTGAGATTTGGAATCTGTATTAAATTTCCTCTCTATTGTATATCTGACTGGGTTTAAAAATCCTACAAGGTCTATACTATATTAAGGCCTAAGCATTTTACCCACATACTTTTGGAACACCCTGTATATATCTTGATTATAAAACAAAAATACCGATATTGATAATAATGTAGTACATACCTGCTTCGGTTTTTTATTTTTATCAGATCATTGAGCCACACATACGGAACATACGACCTTGGAACCTTCATCTCATCTGATCTGATGGAAATTGGTCATTTGACCTCTGAATCAGAGGTCAAATGACCAATTTCTCTGAATCAAACCTGTTTCCGCTGCCTTGCTATAGATATAAAACTTTATATGTAGATATAGCATCGTCTCAGGTTTTATTATTAGAGATGTGTTTAAGCGGCTATCGATCCTATGTACAAATCCGGTTATCCGGTTGCCCGGTTGGATATAGCATAACTGCGATTCTATAGCAAGTCAACATTGCTGATTAAGAATATTACCTCGATTTGGCATTTAGGTCACTCCTTTAACCCGAATTCGGTTTTTTGTCATAAAAAACCGAATTTGAGATTTCATAGATTCTAAGGGTTATTGAGGACGGAGACTCAGGACCTGACTTCAATTTGATATTTGAGTCACTACTTTTACCCCAATTCGGTTTTTCATGTCACAAAAAACTGAATTTTAGATTTGACTGTTTTTAAGGGTTATTGAGGACGGAGACTCAAATATCAAATTGAGGTCAGGTTATAAATCTCCGTCCTCAATTGCCCTAAGAATCTATGAAATCTTGTAAAAAATTTTAAAAAATTTGGATTTTTGCTGTATTTTTGGACGATCCCTTTATCTTCATTATATGGTAAACATATATTCTGATAGAGCTCGAAGCGCTCTTTCGAATAATGTGTACCTTTGCCTTGTTTATTTGGCGGGAAATTTTAAAAATTCAAAAAATTTCAAAAAAAAAAACATTTAAATTTCAACTATTTTGAAGTAAAAATAAAATAAAAACTCTTTAAGACGAAATTATAATTATATAAATTATCTTGTATTCTGAGGGTGCGGGCTTTCGTGAGAGTAAAACCGATTTATTATTTGGTAAAAGATCTTGATATAATTTTTTTTTTTTACTTATGCACATACTGTATAATATTTATGGTCAAATTAATGGAAATCGATTAAGAACTATTATACAGTCAGGCCTGCCTTTTAAATCACCTTTTTTGTACATCAGAATTTTGAGGGGTAGTAATTAGTCTTATTAATTAATTTTCGAGAAAAAAAAACATCACAATACATATGTATACATACACAATCTATTTAATTTTTAATTAATCTAAATATATTATTATCCAGGATGTTATATACCTACAGGAGATGAACTATAGCTAACATATAGATATAAATATAGGGGTAGATTAGGGATAGTTTAAAAATCATTCTTTTAAAAAGAATGTAATACATAGTATTCAGCTTTCGAAGGCCTTTCCATATTAGACCTCGTATTCCGTCTATTTACCTACCTTAAAATATTTATTTATTAACCTTACTATGTATAATGATAATTATTATTAGGAATTAACCACACATAAAGATACCTATAATGTCATAATGTACGATATGTAATTAAATTAATGGTTTTTTTTTGTAAAAATTAGAGTGTTTCTAAGTATTATAATGTATAAGAGGATATAATATTATGGGTATAAATAGATTGATTAATTTATGAAAAAGTCCTCAGAGACCTTCAAGTATCAGGACTCTTACAGTCAGCCACAGTCATGTTTCCATTTAGTGAGATTATTTTTGGATCACTTTTCCTCCTCGTCGCATATCAACATGGTGGGCAGGAGAGTTCGGATCGAAATCTCTTCATTGCCACCTCAACACAGTACACCAAAATACCCGAGTACGACTTCATCGTAGGTATGTATCATATCATATATCAAATGACCCTTAATTTTGACCCTTATAGTAATAGCAGGGTGTTCCAGAAGTAGATGGTGAAGATGCTAAGGCTTTAATTTAAGTAAAGACCTTGTAGGATTTTTGAAAAAAGTGAGATATGGAATCGAGAGGAAATTAGAAGTGGATCATGAATCTCAAAACCTTTTGATGCTAAGGTTAAAAGGTCATAAGACATAAGGTACAGGTCAATGAACTGGAGACTAAAAGAAAAAATTGAAATTACAAGATAAAATTTCAAATCTACGATTTTTTATCACTATTAATGCCTTGTAATGATCGTAAATCATGATATTTAGTTCCATTTTGTTAGAAATTTTGTCTTGAATTTAGATTTTTTTTCTATTAGCCCCCTGTTGTTGTTCATTGACCCATAACTTTTGAATTGTTAACCTTAGAATTAAAAGGGTGCAAAATCGTGAGTGATCTCCATTAAATTTCCTATCGATTGTATTGTATATCTTACTTGTTTAAAAATCCTATAAGGTCTATAGTATATTAAGGTCTATAGTATATTTTCCCCGCACATACTTTTGGAACACCCTGTACAATTAATAAAATTGGTATTTTAGTTGGTGGTGGTGTATCTGGGAGTGTTGTGGCGAACCGACTTTCTGAGAAATTTTCGGTGCTTTTGCTGGAGGAAGGGGGCGACCCCGTGGAGGCCACGAGGACCCCAGCTCATTTCCCCCTTCTCAATCAGGCACCTCAAATCACAAACCAATTCGCATCTGTTAGGCAGACCTTTAAGGGACTCGCAGCCTCAGGGCATAAACTTCAAGAACAGGTACCCCTTATGCCCTACTACTTACCAGGGAAATTGGAATCTTCGAATAAAATTACTCGATTCCATTATATTAAATACAAAATTTACAACAAAATCATCATTTTTACCCATAATATCTTTCCTAAAAATTCTAATATTTATTTTTATGTGAGTTTTTCTTTAAAATTATTTGGATTATGGTTTACATTGATGTCCTTTTGTCAATATTCCTGGTGAGTCGCTCAGCACTTTGGCTTTAGAGGTGGCTCTGGGAGCGAGGGTTCAATTCCCGATCGAGTTTACTTTTTTTTACCCAAGATTTTACGCTGTATACGTTTTTCCAACTATCCCTAATGATATTATGTATTATGCTAAAAAATGATTTTTATTGATGATTTTATTAGTTAGGGTTCCTATACTCTGCTCAAGGGAGGGCCCTTGGTGGAAGTTCGACAATCAATGCAATGATGTACAACAGGTTAGTGACCCCACGACCTATAAAATGAAGCCCTAATCTCTATTTATACCCTTATTTTAAATAAATGCAAAATTTCAAATGGTACTATGCTTAAAACTCCTCTCTAACATTATCTGGGCTGGAGTTCGAATCCAGAGGGCTTCTATTTTTCCTTTTTTTTTGTAATTTTTTACTTTTAACCTTACTTTTGTAAGGTCAAATTATCAACCCAATATGATTTAGGGCCTTATACTAGTGTATATATACTAATTCCAATATTTAAATGTAAGAGGTCACCCAAGGGACTATGACCGATGGGTCGAGCTGACAGGTGACGAGTCATGGAGCTATAAAAATCTTCAACCTCTCTGGCAAAGGACTGAAAGACATCACCTTAAACCAGGACAGCATAAAAATGGTGACCTTACCATAACACATACTTACTATATTATAAATCTCACAAGGAAAATTGAAATTTTCGCCGAGATTTCAATTTACCTTGTTAGTATTTTGTAAAATAACAAAAAAATAAGTAAATTTTTGTATTAATTTGTATTAATAGAGCAACTTGGTTATTCTGGATCTTATAATTTGGTTTCTAACGAGGATTCATTCGAAGAAAAAGACCGAGTCTGGTCTGAAGCATGGAGGAAGGCAGGTCAAGAGCTAGGTCATGGTCTATATGAGGATACGAACGGTCCGCAAGAGTCTGGGTTCGGTTCCATAACGGAGAACAAGTTGGAGGGACGGCGGTTCGATGCTTTCTCCGCATTTTTACAACCAATTATGAACACAAGGAAAAATCTTGTAGTTCAGAGATTCTCACGTGTTAAACAAGTATGTTATTATATACTATAAATAGCCCTTAATGAGGTCAAAATAGATCATATGTATGACCCTAGCTTAGATAGGTCAAGTTAGGTCAACAAAAAATATTATTCTTTAGGATATTTTTTGAATCTTTCAAAACTTTCAAGCTTTCTACTTTTTCGAAATTTTTTAAACTAATTTTGAAAGATTTTTGAAATTATTATAACTATTGATAAAAAACTCAAAATTTTTTGAAAAAATTCCAAAAAGCTTCAAAAATCTCAAAAATTATTGGGAAATTTTTGATTTAAAGCACATTACAAAATTGCCAAAACCATAATATGACATACTAAAATAAGATACAGAGTATATTATCCAAAACAATTAAAATGATAATGTATATAACTAATTTAATAATTATTTTGGCGAATAAATGAGTCCCTTTTTTAGGCAGCTATTTTGGCCCCACTAAATTTAGCCATTTTGGCTACATCTATTTTAGCCATTTTTGCCATTTTTACCATCCTTAGATATGGTAGGGTACTTATAAACTATTGAATGACCCTTAAATTGAATTTTTAAATTTTTTTGTAGATTAAATTCGACGAGAAGAATCGAGCATATGGAGTCATATATGGAAAGCATGGGATCAACTGGTTTGCAAAAGCCAAGAATGAAATCATACTCTCAGCAGGGGCCTTCAAAACACCTGAAATCCTCATGAGGTCAGGGGTCGGGCCTAAAAGTCAATTGACTGAAGCAGGGGTATGCTAAACTTTTCAGCTATTATAGGGGTAGTTTGAAATTTTTTTTGAAAATTTGAGCCAGTTTTTCATTTGACCTCTAATCTTGAGGTCAAATTTTTAGAAGATTTAATTTCAAAAATATTTCCCACTTGTCTTATCTCCCCATATAATGTCAAAATAATTTCGAGTAAAAAAATTTTTTTTTTTGTAGATCCAAGTAGTTGCTGATGTTCCAGTCGGTCAAAGGTTCCAGGACCATCCAACCCTTGTGGTGAACCATTTCATTGCCACTAAAACACCACTACCTTATGCGTCCCTCAATCAGGACTTGTTTGAACAATTCCAGAAAAATGGAACAGGTATACTTAAAATAACCAAAATTATTCTAAAATCTGCGAATTTTAATATTTTAAATCTAATAAAGGTTATTTGAGCAATACGATGAACATGTTTGCCCAAGCCTTCCTCGTCTCCTCAAAGAACGGTGGAGCCCCTCAAAAAAAGGGCTGGCCAGACTACACACTCTTTGCACTCTCAACCGTAAATACATCTTTCAAAATATTTTTAAAATTCGATAGCTAACCAGGTAAATCGAAATCTTCGACCAAAACTACACGATCCCATTACACATATAAAATGGAAAGTTGACATCAAAAGTAATATTTTATCGCTAAAAAATGGATTATATAATGAAGGTAAATACTGACCTAAAAGTTAAAATTTTTTGGACAATACGGTTAGATACTGACCTATATGTTAGAAATACGCAACATATAGGTCAGTATCTAACCGTATTGTCC
>JAQIXA010004212.1:0-11869 GCA_034699045.1 Nanhermannia cf. coronata Gr-Ori-00579 | reverse complement strand
TTGACTTTTATCTCGAAATTATAAATTATAAAAGGACTCTAGTTATTGTAAGTATTGCATTTACTTGTACATACTAGTAGTATGATACTATACTAATATTATAAGGTATCAGTTTATTGAAGGCAATTCCCGATTAGAGAACTTATTAGAAATAGAGATAAGAATTTTTCCAAAACTAGGGTAAGTATTAATAATATTTAAGGTATCTTTTCCTCAAATACTCATACATTTTAGATACATTCATATTCATATAGTACCCTATCTACGTATTGTACGGTACGTACTATGTACCTAAACCTAAGTACATACCTTACCTATTTAGGAAAAATTCAAGGATTTAAATATAAGATACTCGTTCGTAGGTATAGTCTCTTTGTCCAAATGATTTATTAAAGTTTGAATTGAAAACTAGATTACTGATACTTAACTGGAATTGTTTACTCGATTTAAGAAAAGTTAGTCCCATATACCTAACCTAACGTACGCGATTTGATTTGAATTGAAGTTTTTCATATCCTGATTTTTTTCTTGAGAAATAATTTTGTAACTCTCGCATTACTAGTACCCTATAAATACTAATACAGAATAGTATAACATTGTAAATACAAATAGTTGAATTCAACTTAATCTGTCTAGAATCATTAAAATATCTAAAACTCGAACTAATTATATTTAAGTATGTTCATAATCCATAGTTCGAAATTCATAATTCATTTTTCATTATAGATATAAGATACTAGATATATTCTGTATAATATATGAAATATGAAAGTACAAATTATAAATATACCAAAGGTAAGTACTTTCATTTGATTAAACTTACGGATATCCGAGTTCGGAGAAAACCCTTGTAGATACTTTATGTTTATGCCTAATTTGAGTTCGGACTTGGACAAAGTAGAAAATAATCGAGGGGAAAGATTTACCAATTTAATATACGGATATAATAAATTCATTTCATTTGGTTGAGTGAAATGTGAAATTATTCTCTCATGGGTGGCCATAAGCATAGAATACCTACTTACTATACCCTACTAATACTATCCTATGTAGTACGAGCCTACATAAAAAGCAAGTTACAAATACAAATGCCTTGATGATCAAAATCCAAAATGGAAAGAACCATACCCATTTCGAAAAAATATTATTTGGATTTTGGACCAAATGGTTAATATTTACAATGGGGGGGCAATGGGAGAAAGGAAATGTATGGTGCCAGGCAGATTGTAATTGTAAGTTAAGTACCTAGTACCTAGTATAGCATAGACTATAGACATAGCATAGGACATAGCTTAAGCTTAAGGACTAGTTTATAGGATAGGAATAATAATCATATTTTTTTTCGAAAAGCATTTGGAAAACAGAAACAGGATGAGAAATATTATTCTCTCTTGCTTTTCAGGTTCAGGTTCAGCTTTAGTTTTACAGTACACGAGTATAGTAAACCTCAGTCAAGTTAAGGGGCATGCAAGGCAGGGCAAGGGACGAATTTCCCTTTGAAAAACTTCACCATTATATTGATGATGTACCTAATAGTATCTACACATAAGTATAAGAGCTTAGAGAAACCCCTGTACACTGTTCTGTATCATAAAAAAATATATATCTCGACTGGTATGGTAGCTGATATATAGTTCTAAATTGGAATAAAAGATAAGCTTTCCATTTGATGGTCTCTTTCTACTTGTACATAAACTGTTGGTACATAAAAGTACATTTGAAATATAAAATGGCCAATGTATGTGGCTTGAGCAATATAACCATTTTGGTTTGTACAGAACAGAACAGATAGAAATATCTATACGAAGAGACGAGGTACTCCAAGTTAGTAGAAGGTACATTTTCATTTGCTTAGAATTTTTCCACATCCCCTACATGTTTCAAATATACAGTCCTTTCTACTATTCTATAAAACTAAAATAATTCCTTTCAGTAGTAGGTACTATGTACTACAGTATGATTTATAGGTACATATACTATCGTGATAGCAAAAAGCATGAGAAACACCATCATTATCATCTGGATATATAGTTATTCCAAAAGGATAAGTAATTTTAAGAACTTTGAGTGAAAAGAGAGAGGAAAAAGGTTGCATTGAATTCTCGACGTTCGCCCCCTTAACTCTTAACCATTTTAAACTATTTAAAATACTTACTTACTACACTACAGAATAGGTAGGTAACTTGTACTAGTGTAAAAATATGTACTTACTTTACTTATCCCCAACCCAAAATTCCTATAATAATGTATAGCTATGTAATGTGAAGGATACCCAAGTAGAAAAACTTCACCATCATCAATATCAACCATTTCGAAAAGTTGTCGACTCTCTCCTCTCCATATCCCATTCTTTCATTTTTGTTCATTTCTATTCCGCCTTTCTTTTTACTTAGAAAAGTTTCACAATACCATCATACCATACCTTAACACTTATAAATTAACTAATTATTTTTGGTGTAAATTAGGTATCATTTTTACAAGATTAATTTTCCCCCAGAGAGATTCAGTGTAGTTTCACTTATATACAGAATATATATTATCCTGAAATCCAGGATCGTTCCAAGCTTAAGAAAAAAAAGGAGCAAGAAAGTTGAGCAACAGGTAATTTCTTTTACCACAGTATAAAGTATACTTAAAGTATCAAGTCCAATTTAGGTGTTAAATTAAAGTCCCTTTTTATATCATAAATAAATATAAAGGTCAGATCCTTTAGAAGTATCCTTAGACCCTTGCTTGTAATGATCGTAAGGTCAGGAAAAGTAAAGAAAAGTGCCCTTCTAAATTGCATTACTCAATGACTTTATGATTCTAAGGTCTGGAAGACTGAACGAGGACTTAGATAATAACAATTATCAATCATACATAGATTGTGATTACTATACAGTTCAGACTCTTTATAAGGTACCCATAGCCCTTATAATGATCATAAGGTCAGGAAAAGTAGAGAAAAGTAACACTCCAAAAGTACACTCGAATGCAAGTACCCTTATAATTCTTAGTTTGAGCAAGTATTTTTTAGAACTATGATCATAGATCCTACATAGGAGATTATTATACAGTTCATATTCTTCATAAAGTTACCTCTTAGCCTAAATAATAGTCGTAAGGTCAGGGTCAGGAAAAAGTAAAAAAGAAAAATACCCCAAAATTGAGATCCTGAAAAGGCCTAAATCTGAAGGCTGATCCTTAGCGGGGACTTTTTATTTTAGATCTAGATTTTTGATCATAAAAGTCATAGGATATACAGATAGGAGATAATTATGCAAAAGTACTTTATATAGAGGTACTATTGTAGTTATCAATTATTAATGGACAGAGAAAGGGGGGACTTTTTGGTTATTTCGGATATCTCGGATTTGACGTTCCCGACCTACGCCACTTTTATCGATTGTATTTTTTTTATACCTTTCACCCTACACGCTACCTAGCTAGGCCTATAATATAATCCCGCGATTTTGAAGCGAGCGTCGAATAATATAATATTATATTTGCAGCAGTTGAATGAAATTCGGTTTCGGTTTTTTGGTGAAAGTGTCGATTTTTAATTTTTTTAAATTGTTTTTTTGTTGGTTTTAATTGTTTATAGCCGGGTGACAACAATTAGAGTTGACCAAAATGAGTACCAGCAGTGGGTCAGCCTGGTTATTTCTCCAGTATAATAAACACTTGAATGTCATTGGCGAAGAAGTTCGAGCATCATTTCAAGGTAAGAGATTTTAGAATTTAGACCAGCTATTCAGCTATAATTAGGTATTATTCAGCTCTGAAAAGCCTAATTTCGCATAGATTTCATGTAAATTGATGTGAAATTTGTAAGCCAGAAAAGCCCAGAATAGGGCTTTTCAGAGCTTAAATTATAAATATAGGTTTTTATGAGTATTAACGTAGATTTGCATGCTGAACCTGAACTAGACTAGTTATTTAAACGTGTTAAGTCACACTTAAGTCTTAAGTGTATAATTTTATTCATATTTTTAATTTTTAGGTGAATCAAATGCTGATGCTAAAATTGTATGTGATGGTGGTGTAATTAATGTCCATCGATTGGTACTGGCTTCAGCAAGTCCATGGCTTAAAACTGTAAGTTGATTTGATTTTGCTAAATTTATGATTTTATTTATGATACCTATTACCTTCTATACGGATTACGGAGCATTATCATTATCTATGTCTATGAAGTGACATTCTGATTTTTTTTATCTAGCTTTTTGAGGAAGTGCCACCGAGCTCTGATGCATTTTGCAGTGTCCTCATCCCCGATGTCAAATATACTGATATGGTTCTACTTATTAAGTTTATTTATGGTGGAGAGGTTACTGGTAAGTGTGTATATAGTGTGAGAATTTAAATATTTTAAATGTGTTTCATTATCTTTAACTTTTTATTTCAGTGCCTTTGAAACAACTGGGTACTTTACAAGATTTGATACAGTTATTGCAACTTAATCCTGGGTAAATAATATTATTATTTTATTGCTATTTTTACATTATATTATGCCAACGTTATTTTGTTGTTTTGTTGATTTTTTTTTACTATTTGCTCATTCCTAATTCTGATTTATATTTTTTTAAATAGACATGTGAATGGAAAGTTCATAATTGAAAATATCCATGATAGTAAATCATCATTGGCAATGAGTGGGACTACGATTACACCAATATCAACAACTCGTGTTGGATCATCAAGTCCACAAGCAAGAAACTCACCAAATATTTTGGGTAACATCGAATCAGATATTGGCCCTCTGCCATTACATGTAAGTTTAAATCTTTTTTCAAATATATCTGCCTAAATCTATCTAGTCTAAAAGGATCTAGGATCACTTCTTCTATATTATAAATAGTAGAAGTAAGTAATAGTATAAAGTTCAAGAAGTGACAGAAGAGAAGTGTTAAAGAAGGAAATTATTAGAAAGACAAGAAGACTAGGCAACGAGGGTATTATAGATAGAAAACCGATTTTCTCCCTACTCTCCTTTCTTTCATATATACAAGATTATAAGATAAGCAGCATGTAAAATACTACCTAGTACCCTCTGTATATATGTAATGAGTTTTTAGAGTATAAAAACCGAGAATTTGTGATTCCTGATATTTAAAGATATTTTTAGGATCTTGAAAAGTCTAGGCTCATCTAATCGTTAGTTACTCTTCTTCTTCCTCTTTCTACTTATTTCTATTCTTGGCTTTCCTAGTTTTCTTTTTTTGCTCTCTTTAACATACATACCTAATGTACTATGTAGGTATACATTATATCATACCATTAAAAGCTTAAAGCAAAGGAATAATTTCTTTCTACTATACTTTTACTAAAAATGTAAAATCCAAGAGCTTTAATTTAATCTAATCCATGTGTTTGGTCTTATCCTTTACGATTAGTTCAATAGTTCAAGTACATTTTTTGATGTCTGTATAATATACATATATAAAGGTTTTAAGTTTTATAATAATCCTTTTCTTGAGCTATCAAAATATATATAACAAGGACATTTTTAAAGGATGCCTATTAGATTTATATTTTTTTTGTTTGTATAATCATAATTATAATCATAGAAGATGTAGTCAAATTTATTTAATAAGCCTTAAGCACAAGACTCGGTCAAGACTTTAATTAGGTATTATAGATTATCTTAACTCAAACATCTATACTTTGCTTTGGTGGCACATATTAAATGTACCTAAATGTAAAAAGTCTTCTTTTGACATCACTCACTGTTCAGTAAAAATTCTTTTTAGGTACCTAGGTATATTGATTTGATTTGACTTACTCTTTTACAGCTGCCATTTTATTATTTATTAGTTTAAAATAATGTTCCTTTGTGATTTCAACAACATAACATAGCATAAGGAAAAATATATGTATAGGACATAGAGACTTTTAGTCTTTAGTATTTAGTTATAGTCAGTACTTTACTTAAGCATTAATATAGTTCAGTACAAGAATAGAAAGAATAGAATAGAATCATTTGAAGTTAGTTAAAGTAGAAAATACTAGTTATAAAATAGAGTAAATATTATGTATTATTTTGTATTGTATTGTAAATAAGAGGAAAGGGGCATTGAGTGGAGGGGAAATTCTTGTTCACTTTTTGTACAAAGCAAGTACAACGTATACACGTATACCTATTTACCATACTATCTAAAGTCTACAGCATTATTTTACACTTATACGAATCTATTCTCTATGTACCTAATATTGTTACAGTATTGTTACTGTATAATGTAAAATGTATGTATTTAACGTAAGTATGATATAGTAAGGATAAAGATAGTTTTCTTATTATTTCTTTAAGTTTACAGTACTCGTTCATAGCAGCATTGGCAGCAATACATTATAGTTTATAGTAGGGTATGGTAGTTTATCATTTACACAAATATAGACAGAGAAAATCATGTCTTCTAAATAGTTAGTTCATGGCTCGACTCTTTACCTATTATATTCCTTTTACTTTCTTATTAAAACTATTGATGTTTAGTTTAGATTAGGTTTAGATCGACCCGATTAGCGACTTATTTCCTTTCTTTTATTTTTTAATGTAGGTACATACTAAATAGCTGCAGTCTATAATTTATGAATGAGAAAGAGCATTTTTTTCTACATATTCTACTTCCTTACTTGAATCGCAAATGAATAATCTAATTAATATCTGTAATAATAATAATAATAATAATAAATAATATAGCAATATAATAGATATCTGTAGTATTCTAATTAGTAATGCGTAAAATTAGTAAGTAATGGAGCTTTTTACTATATTTTAAAGTAAACTCCAATTGTAATTGATTTGATAGTTGATTAATGTTTTTTTCCTCCTTGAATCTGCAATAGAATACTGAAATTATGTATAATACAGTATAGAATGAGGAAAAAAGTATATCTAATTTTGAATTTATCTCTAAATACAAAAATTACTAATTATTCCTGTATCATTTTATGACTATTTCATTCATAATTTATACACTACTCTACTCCTTAGTTTATACGAATATTTAGGTTCGATCATCGTTAGCTTTATTGAAACTTTCTGAACATGAAATACTCTACTCAATTTTAGATTTGAATTTGGTTTGCTATTTACTAAAGTCCTAGTTTTATCATGTCATGATGTATTTTTCTATTAATCTAATCTAGATTACATAATAAAAGGTAGTTTGTATTGTAGTTTGTAGATTTTAATTATCATTTGTTTTTTGTTATTGTGAGTTGGTAATTTGGCATATTTACAATAATAAGAGAAAAGAGAAAGCTTACTTATTCTATCATTTTCAGTGAAATACTTATTTATAAAGTAAATGAGTTGAGTGAAGTAAAATAAAATCGATGTAATGAGGGCAAATTTATTCAATTTAGGGGGTTTTTAGGGCGTAAGAGAAAGTCATTAACAACATAAACGGAAAGAGATTTTTTGTAGAGAATTTTAGAATGAGGAGAGGAAAACGAGAAAGCTATAGATCATTTAACTGATGATGACGATTTATATAAATCGTAAATGACTATGACTATAATACGATTTACGAAACATTAACTCATAGTACCTACACAATAATGATTACTTTTTAATGTTACTTATTTCTATACCTATAAAATATTGTATTTAATTTTACATTACTATTTTGTTTTATTACACATTAGGATGCCCGTGCTGTTCAGGTTGATGATGTTAATGGAATGGATGATGTTAATGAAAATAATGATGATGATATGAATGAGCCTGCTTCACCAAAACCGGTAATTTTTCCTTGTTTTATCTAAAATTTTCACCAGCTTTACATTCTTTATCTAGGAGGATTTGTCAATTGCTAGTTCTGGAATAACACCACATGAAGTTCGAGTTAAGACCGAGTTGAGCTTTGCAAATCTCACTCCTGGTAAATAGATTATTAAAAACTAGAAATAGCCTACACATCTCATGCTTATATTGTTAAAAGTCTCGTATACATTATACCTATTTATTTCATTTTTTAAATATTTAGTCACGGAATTAACTGAAGACATGCATGATCCTCTCCATGATAATAATTTGATGATTGGAAATAATGCTGGAAATGAAGATGATGTAGACGTTGATGTTGATGGGGTTGATGATGAACATTGTCAGCAATCGACTTCCACCTCACCTTTAAAAATGGTGTCAGAGCCAATAAGACGATCAAATAATGGAATAGGATTACGAATCCGATCAAGTCCTCGACAAAGTGCTTCCAATCTCAATCAATCTGGTTCCTCCGAACAACAGCAATCCCGTAATTTAAGATAATAATTATTTTTAATACTTATATTCTTGATTCAAATGAGCAATTTCTTTTAATTTCAGGTAAAAGTGAAAGACATCGAACTACAGTCCTGCCACCAAAACCTAAAAGAACTCGGTCCAATACAAATAACAATAATAATAACAACAATATTGCAGAACCTTCAGGAGATAAATCGAACAATCAAGCAGCAATTTTAGCAAAAGTAATAAAAATTAAACCTATCTAATTATCTTTTTAAAGTAGGGTACTGTATTAATGTATGTGAGTGATTAACTAATATCTTGTTTTAATTTGTTTTAGGTTGGAGCTAAAATTACAAATACAAGGACAAAAACTCCCCACTTACAGATTATCCCAGGTATTATTATTATTTATACTTGTTTTTATCAATGAAAAAGTAAAGTGAAATTATAGTGTTTATTTTTGTATTTTTTAAAATCTAATATTAAGTAGAGTCCGGCGTTCTTCGGTGTTCAATGTGCCACTATGAGTGCTCGAGTTATGACGACTATAAAAAACACGAGAAAGTCCATCAGCCCAATTTCTCCTGTCAGTACTGTGGAAAAGGCTTCTTTATCAAGTGGAATCTTATAGGTGAGTTAAGAAGATACATAATAAATAATCTTATTTATTCCTAACAAAATTGAAATTTATTTATAATAGTTTATATGCAAATGCAAATTGTTAATTTTTTTTCAAATCTTTTTCAGCTCATCTTAGAACTCATACTGGGTAATTTAATTTTTTAGACTTTTATTACTTTATTTTTTTGAAATTTTTTCATAGTTTGTATGAATAATTTTAATTATTTTTATTATAGGGAGAAACCATTTGTTTGCTTTTTCTGTAAAGGCAGCTTCCGTCAAAAGGCTCATCTTATAAAGCACATAAGCTCTGTCCATCGATTCCAAGATGAGAAAAAGCCAGAGAAAGCTGGGAAAGCAAGCACTAATTTGGCTATTGAACAAAATTCGGATTCAAATTCAACCGAGCCTGGAATACCTGGAGCAAAAGAAGATTATTCATGCTGCTTCTGTGGAGAAAGTTTCGAAAATAAGGATGGTATTCGACGGTAAGGCTTATTATTTTTCGAAAATTCCAAATTATACTTACAACTTACATCCTTTTTTTGTTGTTTAGACATATTTCTCAATTCCATCGCGATCTCTTAACTCGGGCTCAAGAAAATATAATATAATTACATCCCAAGACGAAAACTTCTTACTTCAAGCTGCAAGTAACTCCATTTCTCTTTACTTCTTCCAAAACAACTATACTTCTAAAAATATTAATTACCTCTAATAGCAATAATCAATTCAAGATCAGTTAAGAGAGATCGAATCGAACTATGGTTAGGTATTTCATTTTGAATCTAATAAGTAAATTATAAGCGTTTATGTTTATATTGTATTGTAGATAGGAGATAGGTAAATGGTTATATAATTACAAATTATATTTATTGAGTTTATATTGGTAGGGTTAATTATTGTTGATTTATATCAGATAATTTATTAGGTTAACAAATTAAGATATATTTAATCATCTGATATAGGTAGTTGTTAGTTTATTACTTTAATAAGGGATCAAAAAGTACTAGGTGTAAAAAATATAGATTATCGAGATTGAGAAATAATGTTATCTCTTTCATAAAGTAACTTAAGTGCCTTTATAAAAAGCCTTAATAAGTGGCCTATGTTTCATTTTCTTATTAGGGGATTTACTGTATTTAGATTAGCTAGGTCTTTTTTATTTAACCATTTTTTTGAAACTGATTATTTTATGCTATTATATTAGCAGTTTTTTTTCTTACTTCATATTTTTCTTTTTATTCTTTTTTTACAACTTTTTGAGCAATATTTTTCATTTTCGTGAGAGGTATTAAATGTTTAGATAGTTATTATGTAAGGTAGGTTATATTTATAGTTTTAATTTTAATTTTTGGCAATTCATAAGATAAATATGAATTTGTTACTGGCTCCACAAAGGGTAAACTGTACAATACATAATATTATAATTACAAATTAGTTAAATTTAATAATTAATATAATGAATAGGTAGAAGATGTAATATTTTAAAATATTGGACTTAAACTCTAAATTCTATAATTCTATAATTATTCTATTCTAGGTAGATAATTTTTTTGTAATATTTAAATAGGAATATTTAAAATTGCTTTTTCGGATTATATATTTTAAAATACTCTCAAATTCAATTAATTACTCTTAAAAATACCTATTTTTACAAAATTAATTAGTAATTAGCCTTAATTATAATACTTATTATTAATATTAATGCCTAATCTTTAATAAATGTTATATTTCAAATGTGTTTTCATAAAAGATAGGGTACTCGACTCGAATAAGTATCATATAATAATCTTACATGAGGGGAACAATATACCTAATTACTTTTACTTACCTTATAATAAGAATAAGTTTAACCTATCGTACTAGTATGAATTAATAGTAGTTTTACTTAAAAATACCTAATTTTTTTAAGTATTTCATATTTGTGAATTTATAGCAGCAAAAAAATATTTAGATGTAATTATAATTTTTTGCTTTAATTATCTTTAACGGTTTATTAGATTAGATTCGTTCAAATATTGACTTACTATAAAAAACTATAAAATATAACTACATACAAAGCTTTTTAAAATTATAAAATCTACCTATATTAGGTATTATTTAAATTTTGTATTTAACTTTGAAAAAGATAATGATATTTTGAATAAAGTTAAAAGTAAAAAATATGATCGGCAGTAGGTTTTATGAGATATCTAGATTTATGATTAGATTTAGAAATTTTGACGTATGGTATGATATGCTTGTGGTGAAAGTTTAGAAATGAATAGAATAGTAGACTTATTTTAAAATTCAAGTTATTTGGCAAAAATCGTTTTATTGTCTGCCTATTTATATAGAAAGTAATAATTGTATAATAGTTAGTTATAATAAGTAATCAAATTGATAAATACTTAAAAGGTTTTATAAACAATAGAATAATAATAATAATAATATCTTGTAGAGTATAGAGTTGGTTTTTTAAGTATTAGGTAGTATGTAATTAATAATAAGTATAGTATAGATAGGTAGTAGTAACTTATACTATATTAATATTATTCAATAATGTAAAGGTATTACAGATTACATAATTTATAGTAGAGAGCTAGATTATAATTTTAAGTTTATAAACAAAGTACAGAGATAAAAGAAAAGTTGGCAATAAGAAGTAGTATAGTAAGGATGGCTCTAGGACAAAATCCTAAAATACCAAAATCCTACCTCCCAAAATCCTACCAAACCGAAATCCTACCGAACCAAAATCCTACCTAAACCAAAATCCAAAATTTTGTCAAAATTCTCAACATGAGATTTTTATTATTCAATTTTTGACAAAATTTATGAGAATTGGTCAGATTGAAGCTATTGAAGTCTAAAATAGTTAAATTTTTTTATAAAAATCAGTTTATCGGTAATACATTTGTATAAATCAGTGCCATTTTCGAAAAAAACTTCAAGGCAGGAAATTCTGACAAAATTTTGACTAAATCTGACCAATTCTCGTCAATTTAGTCAAAAATTGCATATTAAAAATCTCAAAAGTTGAGAATT
>JAQIXA010004211.1:0-11873 GCA_034699045.1 Nanhermannia cf. coronata Gr-Ori-00579 | reverse complement strand
TCGGTTAATTTCATATAGAGGTAAAGTTAGACCATTAATATAGGGACAAATTCTACCAAAATAGGGATGAGATTAAATCCTAGCCGTAAATAATGAGTTGAAAAAAATACAAAAAAAAAGAAACTTTCTCCATTTACTTTCACACTTTTTTTTGCCATTTAAGAGCTCATTTATCAACCGAGCTGGAATCGCTGCAATTTACACAAAAAAATTGTCAAACTGAACTTTTAACTTACGAAATTGAACTTTTTCAATCAACATACATTTAATACTGTAGTACAGATATACAGATGAAGGTGACATTGAAAAACAGGAGCATATTTCTCTTTTTTTTTAAGCCTCTTGTCCCCCTATACATTTAACCCTTAACTATTTTAACTATCTTAATAAATATACATACTTATTCTTAGATTAGATAGGTACTTACTTAACTTACTATTTAAAACTAATGGAGTTTTGTTTATGAGAATGGCTGATGGTTTTTTTTACAAAGTTTTCGGAAGATCATTCTCAATATCACTTTTTTGATGATTTTTTTTGTCCTAATTTTGATTTCATTTCAAAAAAAAACTTGATCGTTTTTTTTTTACAAATTTTTAATACATTTACTTTAAAGATCTGAATTCTGAAATCCGCAATTTTTGCTTCAATATTACACAAGTAGCTATGACCTAAATATCTTGTGAAAAAGAGGTCAAAATTGGGTTTTCAGAGCTTAATTAAAGCATAAAGTTACCATTAAATCAAGTCAGAATATTTAAGCTACTTTTAGCAAATCAGTATACTTGTAATATGTTTATAAATGACATAAACTAGCTCTGAAAAACCAAATATTGTCATCAATTTTACAAAATACTAGTGTAAAATTGAGATCAAAATTTGATTTTCAGAACTGAATTACTTCGAGAACAATTTAAAAAAAGTTCCCGAGTTCATCGGTTTTCCTTTCAAATATCAGTAAATAGGAAAATCTAAAAAATTTTGAAAAAAATTAGAACTCTTATTTTGACAATTATCTAGACATGATTAGCCTAACTTAAATTTTTCAAAATTCCTTAAATTAAAGGTAGTTTTAAACTAGATATAATTAGGTTCAAAAAAAACTGGCAGATTTGTCGATTTTTGGAATGTTTCAGTTCTCAATTCTTGAACTTTTTTTAAAAACACTTCGAGATTCGAGCATTCAAATTTTCAATTTTTCTCGGTTTTTTCAAGTCTTTATCGATGGGATACAGTTAAGCACTAGATTGGTTTCACAATTAATTAACTAATTTCACAGTTTTTATCATAATTAGATCAAGTTTTTGTCACTTTTTTATAAGCCTAATTTTTCAGTGTTTTTTTGGGGGTGGGTTTTTTTTAGCTCGCCTTGTCATATCCG
Organism: Nanhermannia cf. coronata Gr-Ori-00579; assembly: GCA_034699045.1. NCBI lineage: Eukaryota > Metazoa > Arthropoda > Arachnida > Sarcoptiformes > Nanhermanniidae > Nanhermannia > Nanhermannia cf. coronata Gr-Ori-00579. The sequence continues at coordinate 10,492 of JAQIXA010004211.1, read as the reverse complement.
TTTGCGAGGGTCTGAATGATAATTCCAATGGCGATTTTGTAAATGGTTTCCATATTATCGGTGTAACGATCACCAAGGGTCTCTTTCACTGAATCCAAAAAGGGTTTCTCGATTTTCTATAAAAAAAACCAAAGAAAAAAATTACATTTAAATTTTATGAAGCATTTCACACTCTGCCTTGTTAAACTTACAAAAAATGCTTACAAAGTGTTTTTCAAACCATCAAATTTTATCTCAAACGATTTGAAACTTGATATTTTAAGTAGTAGACTAGTAGAGTGTTAAATAGATTTACTCAGATAAAGTAGATTGAAAAGACACGAGTTTAATCCACTCCCTATTTTGGTTGAATTTACCCTTATGATTTTAGTCCTTTGTATGAAATTAAACTCAAAATTTTTTAAGTTTAGGGTAATTTAGGTTTGGATTTTACAAAATTTTGGGTAAATTTCATACAGGGGTAGGTAAAGTTAGTCATTTAATATAGGAGTAAATTCAACCAAAATTCAAAATAGGGATGATATTAAATCGGTCCCTTTCACAAATACCAAAGTAAGAGTACAAATATTTCAAGACGATTAAAAGCAAACTTTGTAAAATTATTTTACCAAAAAATTTAAGAAAATTTGCAAAATGGATTTTTAATTTTGATAAATACGGAGTATGAATAACTTGTCGTGTTTAATTTCTTTCCTATTTTGGTTAATATTACCCCTGTATAAATTTAATCGAAAAATATTGTAGTTTATTTTAAGTTCTAATCTAAAGATTAGATTAGACAAGGATTCATATAGGGAGGAATTGTGGTGAATTTAACCAAAATAGGGATGAGATTAAATCGGAGCTTTCTTGTAAATTGACTCTACTATAGTAGTACATAGTTCGGTTTAAATTAGATTGAAAAATAAAAAAAATAAAACTTTTCAAAGTTAAGTAATCGAAATTTAGTAGGTCTAATTGCCTTATAAATTTTGACAAGATTTCTCTTTCCTTTATTATTGAGAGTTTGAAAACTGATTTTTCTTAATTTAATTTAAAAATTATAGATTGGTCATTTCCGCCTGAACCATTACCGACAACGAGTTAATTTGACCTTATCTAGTCTCACAATATTTAATTTTATTCAAAAGATCACCCAGGATTCGAGTTTTTTGAGGTTTTAAACCTAAATTGACTCACTAAAATCTATTCCATAGGTGTTTTAAACCTAAAAAGCCTAAAAAAGCACTCTTAAACATGAAGATTTTGAGTTTTTAAGTAATTTTTAAGACTTTTTTGCTCAAAATAATTGATTTTTTTTAAGTATTTTATGTTTTTAAGCCTATAGAAAATGTTGGAAATCTTGAAGATTTTGAGTTATAAACCAAATTTTGGAATTTTTTGGTTCGAAATACTTTACATTTTTTCAAAGTAAATGAATTTTGATAATTTTTTGACAGATTTTTGAAGAAATTAGATTTTTGCTTCGATTTTTAGTTTGTTTTTAACATCAATGTTTGAGCATTGACAGTCATGACCGGACACCAATAAAGGTATTCCTAAAATGTGAAATTTTGCAAATCCGAGTTTTTTGTCATAAAATCCGAGCTTGTAACAGAAGTTCCCACATTTTTTTTCAGGGCTCAAAAGAAGCTGTTGAAAGGAGTGTTATTATAAGTATTATCAACTACTAACCCCTCAACAAATGTACTCTGAAAACTGAAATGTTTTTCTTTTTTTTGAGTAAAAAAGCAAAAAAAGCAAAAAGTTTTTTCCCAACTGGGGATTGAGTAGTAAGTTGTACATATTAGTAGATTTAGAGCGAAGCGAGCACTTACTATTCAACTTTACTTGCATTCTGTCCGTCTGTCTGTCTTTTTGTTTGTCTGTTTGTCTGTCTGTTATTCTGTCTGTCTGTTTGTCTGTCTGTCTGTCTGTTATTCTGTTTGTCCAGAGGTTAACTCGAAAACTATTGGACCGATTTTAACCAAATTTGGCATGAAGGACCCCCTTAGGGTCTAGTTGTGCCATTTAGGCAAAAATTTCAGATTTGATAATAATCAATACCGTTCGAAACCGTAAGTTTTCACTTTAGAGGGTCTATGGAGTTTTTTGCTCAAAATAATTTATTTTATCAGATTATACCATTTTGAAATATTTCAGGTCAAGTTTTTAACCCAACTTTCTCCATATGGTCAAATAAAAGGAACTAAAATTGTATCATTTGAATTATGAGACCTTTTTTTTGAAATCCTCAAAATCTGTTTCAATATTTTTACTATTTTGTAAAATTTTTTATTATTTTCATGTCTTAACAATCTTTTTAACCCAAAAATCCGTCAAAAACATCACTTTTAAGATATTTGGAGTTTTAATCAATGAAAAAAATTGAAATACATTATGAAAATGATTAACTACAGATAAAGAGTAGTTAATTAAATCCTAGTATGTAGTAGTATAAGGTTGGTGAAAGTGGAGAAAGTAGTGGCTGAAAAGCTGAGAAAAGAAATTCTATTTGATGATTTTGCTGATTCAGAACTTTTTTTTCCTCTTTTTTTGCTTTCTCCATAAGAGATAATGGGGAAAATCGATAAGAGGACTCGAGCCGAACTTTACCCGAACTCTGAAAACGAGCAGCAAAATTTTGAACAAAAAAAGTGTAGATATGATGATAACTTTACTTTTGATACTCTTATGATGGTAGGTTACTATTTACCTAGCACAGTCTATATATAGCTACCCTGCTTTTAATAAAGTCCTGCTGGAAAAATCCCGAAAATGACAATAATGTGTCATTTATTATTATCAAATTTGAGCTTTTTGTACCCCACCAGACCATACTCAATCCTCTCTATATTTGGGTTAAAGTCACGAGCTAATCCCCTAGAGGAAAGTCCTCATCTTGGAACTTTTTCTTTAAAAAAAATCAAAAAAATGCTTCCAAATTTACACTCAACCTATCTAAATTTCAATTTTATTACTCTCTTTTATTCCTAAAATGTCAAAAAATACGAAGAATTTAGAATGGACCAAAATTTAAGGCTTTTCCTGCAAATAAATTACCTCAAAATTTCAAAAATTTCCCCCTGATTTTATGAGAATAGACCTACGTAGAATCTTTGAATTGCAATCAATGCAAAATTTTAGCTGTTTGGATTTGGAACTGACTATATACAGATAGGCTGTAGTTTAAAGTTTAAAGTGTCATTTAGATATATTGTAGTTTAAAGTACCCTACCTATTATAAGGTATAATAAATACCTATAATATAGAAAGGATAGGATATAATAATTGGACACTTGGGACTTTTGAACTCGGGAAATTTGGAAATTAAACTGGATTTAAGTGGGGAGACCCGGGTATATAAATAGACTGAAACTGAAATATTTTATCTCGGATTTCGTAATCGCCTATTTAGCCCCCTGAACCTTAAGCCTAATGTGTATAATGTGTATGTTTTAAAGGGCATTTAGTCCTAGTACTCTCTGTATTGCATAATATGTATCAGTATATAGTACTACTGCGAGTATTGGTATTTTATCTGCTTAAATACCTTTTGTGTTCAAAAACTGAAATATAAAATCCAAAATCCGAAATCTATAATTCTCTCATGCCTACCTATGCTATGTCAAGTATCTAAAGTATCTATCTATCTATATCTATATAGTCTATATGGCCAACTGTCGTGGATTTATTATGCACCAGAAAACTTTCATCAAAATCGATTCGAATTATCACCCGAATCCTCCCCACTTAAATCAAGTATCAAAAATCCCAAAAATCCGATATTTATTTACAAAAACAAATTTTAAAGAGTGATGATTTAAGTCAAGTAAGTACTGATACTGATATACTTGATAGGGTACTGCGAGATTTAAATTTATTTTTTGTCAAGTACTCATAGTCCTTAGAATATGGTATAATCTATAGAGATGACAAAAAAATTTGAAAAGTGACAGATCTCCTAGATTAAGATTGAGATTTAGATTTAAATGGGGTTTTTCAAATCTGATTTTGAAATCAAAATCACCATGTTATATTCCTATTGAAATTTCAAATTTGAAATTCGAAAAGCGAGTCAATATTGGTTGAGAAACTCGAGATTCTCCAAACTCTAAAGGTGTTTGAAAAATCCAAAATTCGGAGTTTTTTATTAAACAAGTACTCTATCTACTTACATACAAGATAGTATCTTAGGTATCAGATCAGATCAGTTTCAGTTTTTTTGAGATGGCAAGTGTTCTATTTAGATAATATGGTATTTGAGTATACCTTGAAATCGATATTTTTTTGGGGTTTTTTTGTTAGGTGGGGGAGATTCAACTACCTCATCATTGACATTCGAAAGCTGGGTTAAAAAGACTCGGAGAAAGTTGAAAGAAAGTTAACTTTTTTTTCTCTTTTTTTCTTTCTTTTATTTCTACGACCAAATATCTTATTAAAGCGATTTGAGCTCGCAGTTAATAGTCTAACCAGGTATTATGATATCGCAGACCAAAACTACTCGATCTTATGATATTAAATGCAAAGTTGAACTCAAAATCGACATTTTTACACAAAAATATTTTATAGAAAGTGACATATCTGTATATTGACCTAATAGGTTAAATGAAAAGTTATTCCCTATGCTTGTAATGGGCTGTAATGAATCTTTTGAAAAATTTATCGAAAAATTTTGAGATTTTAATTTCATTTGGAGTTTCATTTGGAATTTAAAAAAATAGAAAAATTTTCTAAAATTTTCTGAATTTGAGTCTAAAAAGTTAAGATAAGATAGGGTTTTAGGAAAATATGGTTTTTTTAATAATAATTTTGCCCTCAAATTACCCTCAATGAAAAATTCTATTGATTCTAAACTCTAAACTCATAATTATCAAGATGGTATACTCGAGGATTTCCTAATCCGAGATTTCGATGTAAAGGAAATCTAGGATTCTAAATAGGCAACGAAAACAACCAATATTTGTAAAATATTCCTCAAAATTCTTCAAAATTCCTCAAAATTCTTTGAAATTTCTCAAAATTCCTCAAAATTCTTCAAATTTCTTCAAAATTCATCGAAATTTCTCAAAAAAATTTCGAAATTCTTCAAAATCCATTCAAAAATGTTATTTTACTGTGAAAATTCGAGCTTTTTTTGATGGTTCAAAACACTTTTTATGAATTTTTGGCTCGTATTTTCCAAGCGATAAAATCTGCCTCACGTTCACTTTTAATTACCAAGATGCTCCAAAAAATCCCATCTCTCCAAATCTACCTCATATAGACATGGCATAGGCATAGGTAAGCAATTGTAATGTAAAAAATATATTTTTTTGTACCAAAAAGTTCAATAAATTACTCAAGTATATATAGTACTATATAGTAGGGTACTGTTTTATCTTTTGAAAATATCGGCATATCTAATCTGTATTATGAGATCAAAAGTATTTGGAAAATAAGATGAGATGGAAAGTTTACTTTCTCGAGTGCTAATTCTCCTCTGAGGGGTTCAACTTTTCCACTTTTTACCATTTTTTTCATTTTTCTTCATTTTTTATTGATTTCTACTTATCTAGTGTATCAGTAGTATACATCCTGTATTAAGGAATATTTTTTTTGGGAGAAATGAGTAAAGTAGCTAGGGATTTGAAAAAATGATATTTTTGCATTTATATGGACAAGTATAAGAATTATCCCTATAAATAAAGTAAGTGAAAGAAGAAAAAGTGGCTGGAAAATTGTTGAATTTCTTGGAGAAAGTCTGTCGAGTACTCGAAGGTTGTTGAGCCAATTTCGAGTTTTTGAACCGAATCAACTTTTCAACTTTTCTACCCCATAAATTATAAAAATTCATTTTTACAAAATGTTCCTATGATACTTTTATATCTAAAGAGAATTACTAGTATCTTGAACCCATACTATGCATCGTTTCAAAATTTTGACAAAATTTCAATTTTATTTTACACTAGTATTTATTTTTGCAGTCCAATTGTAGTATTTTTTATCTCAATTTTCAACTTGAAATCCTAGTTTTCGTTCTCCTACGAAAGGAAATTCTATTGAAATCTAGGATTTCAAAATTGAAATTTTAAATAAGAATAATCAGGTTCAAAAATCTACTTTCAAGTTTCATGTCTTAAAATTAAAATGTTTAAAAATTTCTTTTAAATGAATACCGTTTTGAGTTTTTTTTATTAGATTTGATTGGTTAACCTTTACTCTTAATTTTTTTATGATTTTGCTTTAAATTTATATTTTCCTATATAAATATTTTTTCGATACTAATTAAGTACTTTACTTAATTATCATAACATAATAGAATATGTAGCGTTTTCATGTTATTCCTCACGTAATTTTTGAAAATTTTGACTATTTTTTTTTCAAAATTTTGACTTATGGCATTTTGAGCCATATCTTGTCACAGTGACACTTATGACATAGATATATATTATTGAATTCTCATTTAAAATTATATGTCACTCGAAAAAGAAGGCTCACTTATTTTCCATTTTGACCATTCCAGGTCAGCCGAGGGTTGACCTAGGTCAGATATCTTTTCAACACTATATGCCAGGGAAAATTAGGTCCAACTTTGGTCTTTACTTTTTTACTGTCAAATTTATAGTTTAGGAGGAGTTGAGGATCAAACATACAGAGATAGTGTAGTCGAGATATCTAAAGATATGCCCTAAAGTTCATACTTCTAATCCATACCTACTTTGCAAAATACAGTCAAACTTCTCTATAATTAAGTGGCATTTGTTATAACTTTTATAACATATAGGTACTCAAAGGCTCCGATTTAATCTCATCCCTATTTTGGTTGAATTTACCGCTATATTTTTGGTCTAATCTTTATCCCTCCTGTTTAAAATTTTTAAAAATCGTTACCTAACCTAACCTATCCTAAAGTAAATAAATTTTGGGTAAATTACATACAGGGGTCAAGTTAAACCAAAAAATATGGATGAAACTAAACACAAAATTCATTTTATGCTCTTTTTCTGATCAGAATTTTGAACCTCTACTTACTTGTATTACTTATATGATCCTTATAGAAAAGTTCGACTGTAGTGCAGAACCATACAAAATAAATTAAAAATGTATAAAATATCAAATTAAGTGCCTTTAATACCAATACATAAACCAATTATTAACGATTGGATTAACATGATCATAATTTACAATAATTCGAGTCAAAAATTTCAATATTTGATGTTTTGGTTACCTATAGTTTCAACATCAAAAAATGTTTGAACTTTTAAAAAAAATTTGTACAAAATTAAATTAGATAATTTTTTTTAGGATGAATCACAAATTGCCTGCTGGACGGCCTACAAGTGCCCCACGAAATCCAGCTCAACAAGAACGAGACCAACATCATCAACAAATCAACAAACAAACTCGACAAATTCAGCTCCAACAACAACAACAACAGTTGCAAGCCGAGAGGATCCAGCAACAACAACAGCAGCAGCAGCAACAGCAGCATCAACCACGACACACAGAGATAATAAGACCTCAATCTCAACCAATCGATTATTCAATGGTCAATCTTGGAGGTCTCAAAAATCTCGGAAATTCGGTAAATCGAAATCAAAATTGTATAACATTTTACACTAGGATTTAATTAACTCTTCAATAGCATTAATTATTATTTGCGCGAACAAAGTAAAATAATTTTCACATTTTTTTGGGTCAAATTCGAGGTCTAATGCATGTCAAATCCTGAATTTTAGGCATCGATTACCCCTTTGACAACTTTTTAGTCCAATTTTTTGAGACATATTCATATTCATATTCTCATATTCTCTCATATGAGGGGTGAGGCAATATAAATTTTTTATCAAAATGGCACAACTAGATCCTATAAGTATTCTTCATGCCAAATTTGGTTAAAATCGGTCCAGTAGTTCTCGAGTTATCCTCTGGACAAATAGACAGACAAACAGACAGACAAACAGACAAACAGTCAGATAAATTGCAGATACGTAAGTGCTCGCTTCGCTCGTTCAATTTATTTCCACTTTTTTTAGTGTTACGTGAATACAATTCTGCAGTGTTGTGCGAATACCCATCGTCTGATGGAATACATTAGAAGTCGAGAGTATCTCAGGGAAATGAACGCATTCTCATTCATGCAAGGAGCCTTTGTTAAAGGTATAGAAAAATAGAAAAATATCAAAATTTCAAAATTTTATAAAATTTTTTGAAATTTGAAAAATTTAGCTTTCGCAAATGTGCTCTATGATGTGTGGAGAGATGTTCGGACAGTTGATACGACTGAATTTAAACGAGAAGTTGAAGTTTATATACCCGCATTTAGAGGCAAAACACGTAAGTACAAGTAAAGGTCAAATTTTTTGTGAGAAATTTTTGAAATTTTTGTAGAACAAGATGCTCAGGAATTTCTTGGTTATTTGCTGGAGGGTTTACATGATGAATTGAATAAGGGTCGACCAGGTGTGAGACATGTACATGATGAGATCATCAAGGGTATGAGTGATTCTATCAATGCTGACAGGGTCTGGAACCACTATCGTCAGTTTGATGACTCGAAAATCGTCGACCTTTTCGTTGGACAGGTAAACTATCAATTTACTAACCAGGTAAATTGAAATTCGCAGACCAAAACTACTCGATCCCTAATCCCTATATTAAATGTAAAATTGAGATCAAAATCAACATTTTTACACAAATTATTTGGATAAAAACCGATCTAAAAGGTCAATTGAAATAACATTCCATATGCTTGTAATGCATTAGATATACGTATGACTAAATCCTGACTAAAAAGTAACGGTTTTTAGCATTTCATTTGACCTTTTAGGTCATTATCTTTCCAAATTGGCCATAAATATTTTGTGTAAAAAATGTTGAATTTGATCTCAACTTTACATTTACTATAATGGGATCGACTAGTTTTGGCCTGGAATTTCAATTTCCCTGGTTAGTAATATGTTATGTACTACTCTGTAGTATTTCACTAGATCATAAGTTATAAGCTCAAGTGAATTAATTTTTTTATCAGTTTCAATCGAACTTGGATTGTCGAGTGTGTAACCACTGTCGGGTGAATTTCGAGCCTTTTTGGGACGTTTCCCTCCCCATACCCATGACTAAAAACACCAACAAAATGGTCACACTCTCAGACTGCTTCGACTTATTCACCAGAGAAGAGGTACAATAAATAAACTGAAAATTTTCAAAATTTTTCAATTTTTGGCTAAAATTTTCGATTTTTATGAGCTTAATTTCCAATTTTTTCGATTTATTTTAGGAACTTGATGGTACGGAGCAGGCAGTTTGTTCGAATTGTCACAAAGGACAGAAATGTTCTCATAAAAAAACGATCTCGATCCAAAGGTACCCCAAAATCCTCATAATTCACCTCAAACGATATTATTCAACTATAAAAGGTGGAAAACTCATGACTTGTAAGATTTTCTAAATTTTGGCAAAATTCTAAATGACTCTGATTTAATCTCATCCCTATTTTGGTTGAATTTACCCATATAATTTAAGTCTAACTTTAACCCTGTTCAAAATCAACACTTAATTTTTTTAGTTCAGTTTAGTTTGGTCAAAAATACGAGTATATGAGCAAATTCAACCAAAATATGGATGAAATTGAATACAAGGCGATATTTGGTCTCTGATTTAACCCTAAACCTAAACCCTATTTTGATTGAATTTAACACTATGTTTTCTATCTAACTTTATTACTGTTTGAATGTTAGACCTAATATATAGGGGTAAATTCAACCAAAATAGGAATTAGATTAAATCGGACTTTTTCTATAATTGTTAGATGTCGATTGTCCGATGGAGAACTTTGACCTTGGTCCCTGGACCACTGACAAAAAATTCCGGGTCCTTTATAGACTTTATGCAATCGCAAATCACGTCGGATCCGCTTACAGTGGGTTAGCATAAATAAAAAATTACTCAATTTTAATCTCACCTCTATTTAGGTTGAATTTACCCCGATATTTGTGGTCTAACTGTAACAGTATGGACCTCAAATATAGGATAAAATTCATCCAAAAAGAGGGATGAGATTATATCGGAACCCTTTAAATTTTAAAAATTTGTTAATTTTTGTAATTTTTATAGACACTACACGGCAACATGTAAGAATCACTATACAGGCGATTGGCACGCTTTCAACGATGAAAAGTAAGAATTTATACTTTTCAAAATTTTGGAAATTTTTGATTACAAAATTTTAGTAAAAAATTTCTGGTTACATCTGGCTCAACTTTTAAAAAAATTTAATTGTCATCAAATTGGTTGAAATTTTTTTGAATGGCTTTTAAAAAATTTATAATTTAAATGTTTTTTTCAAATTTTTCAAATTTTTGTCAAAATTTCAACTGTATCTTTATAGGTACTTTTAAAAACTGCCAAGTATACAAGTATAGTATGGAATGTAAAATTGAGTATGAAATCTGGTTACATATCTCTACTACATTTTTTACTATAAAAATCCCCGTGACTTTTTCTTATTCTTTTTACAAAAACTCAAAAA
>JAQIXA010004210.1:0-11873 GCA_034699045.1 Nanhermannia cf. coronata Gr-Ori-00579 | reverse complement strand
TTTATGCGAAAAAATTATTTATGCCAAAAAAAACCATCCTGTAAGAAATTTCCTCCTCTCATATATGCATCCCTGATACCTGCATGTCATGTACCCGTTCTAAGTATTTATATAAGGCTACATTTATTTAACTACGTTTAATTATACATTAATTATTACAAGGTGTTTAATTAATAGTTAACTATTCTTGGGTGGTTTTGTAGAAAACGGATCCAGTGGTCGAGAATGACTCAGAAAATGACAGCAGCCAGGACGAGAGTCTGAACTGTCTCTTGTCAGAACTGGATAAGGTATTTACAATTTTAATTATTTAGAGAATCATTAGACTAGAATTTAAATGTCAATTTTTATGGTACCAGGAGTAAAGCTAGTTTAATTTTCTAAGGTATTTAGTGACCTTATTACTGTCAGTAATAAGGTCAGTAACATGCTCAGTAATTTACTGAGCAAGTGCAGTCAACGGAAGGAGCATTTTTACAATTTAATTATGGTATCCAGCTGTAATGTAATAAATGTATAATAATAATAATAATGTAATGTCTATGTAATGGTACCCAGCTGTGATGTTTAATGGTAAAGACTAAATTGAATGTCAAAATTAGAATTTAGATTTAGATGGTAACCAGTATATTATATATATATCTGTAAATGTAGAGGTACCTTTATATCCGTTATGTTATAGTTATAGTTAAAGTTATAGTTATAAGAGACCCCTAATAAACATGTCAATTCTATGTTAAAGAGCACCTTGTACAGTACAATTTCTAATGTTATAATTACATAACATACCTATAGCCTATACCTTGTAATTAAATTGAATGTCAATTTTGATGCTATCTATCGTAATTAAAAAGCTCTTTGAATGTGAAAATGCTCTGTTTTGACTGTAAAGTAAAACACTTTAACATAGAAGAAGAACCGTATTAATATGTATGGTAACCGTATGGTAACCGTATTAATACTGCAGATAATATATATATGTGACTAATTTCTTTTTTTTCTTTTTAGGATACCCAGAAAGCACTCAAAGAAGTCGATTCATTTCAAAATAAAATCGAGAATTTAAATGAGAAGGTAAGTTTGGAGGTACTGAAGGTGGAACAAAAAAAGTACAACAAATTGCGGAAACCATTTTATGACAAGAGAAACAAAAGCATAGTTAAACTCCCAAACTTTTGGATCACGACTGTAAGTTAAACTTAATTAAAAAATAAAGTAAAAGCCTTATTAATTAAAGTGATACTTGTGTATTATATTATTTATTTTTTATTATTATTTTCATGTAATTAATTAGATGTTAAATCATCCAAAATTGGCAGTAAGTGTTGTATAAGCATTAAATTGTTTATTATTAATTAATAATTTAATGGCATACTCCGTATGCCATTCCGTATGGCTGTTGTGCTTAAATATTATATTATATTCTTTTTTTCGTATATTTATAGAAAATTATTGATGAAACAGAAGAAGACTGCCTTCACTTCTTGAATAAAGTTGATGTAGAAGAATTTGAAGACATTATATCTGGTTATAAAATAACATTCGGTTTTGATGATAATCCTTTTATTGAGAACGACTTCATCGTCAAAGAATTTCATCTGGGTCGTAATAAACACAAGGCTACGAGGTAAATACCCAAGCTTCAGTGTTAGTTTACCTTTAACTATTTTTTAACTAATTATTATTTAATAAATTCATTTAAAAGCACCAAAATTAAATGGAGAAAAGGAATGGATCTCACAAAACGGAATACTCCAGCAGCAGCTCCTTTGGGACGTAAACGAGCACATGAAAATAGGACATTCTTTTCTTGGTTATAAAATAGTATTTATTATGATTTAGATTTATATATATGTATTTTGTTTTATTTAAACTTTATAGGTTTAATGATAATTCAGATCCGTCATCAGACGACATTGGAGATTTCATCAAGGATGATCTTTGGCCCAACCCACTCCAGTACTTTTTGAGTCCTGATGCAGGTGGTGAAGAAATGAGCGACGACGATGATGACGCTGAGGGACTTGTAGGTGTAAGGTAAATGCTTTTTATAAATATTTCAATAATAATTATAATATAAGGATAGGATAATGAATAATTGACAACCTGAACAAACTAAACTCAACTTACTTCACTTATCTACATAATTTAATGAATCATCAATTTACTAACGATTCATACATTTAAGCCTAGTACTCAGGTGAAAATTTTAGCAGGATAAAATTTCGAGATAAATCCAATTTATCCGAATAAAAAGATTTTTAGCGTGCTAAAATTGATTTTTTAAATAAATTTATCTTGATAGTATTCAGGTCAGGTCAGATAAATAAACATGAACCATATCTCGTCTCGTTTATTTTAGTTATAAAATTAACTAAATTTTTGTGTACTGCTATACCATATTCAAAAATATGTAAATGCAGTCAAACCTCTTTATAACAACCTCCTTTATAACGTCAACCCTTTTATAAAATTGATGTTAATAAAAACTTACAGTTCAATAATGTAATAAAGTGATGTTATAGTGTACCATAATCTAAATCTATATTAAAATGTAGGTAGGGTAAATTAAAATTATAGGTGCCTTTATAGTGAGGTTCTTTAAAATATGATATCTATATCTATATAATAAGTTACGTTATAATAATGTGCCTTTATAGTGAGGTTCGTTTTAATAAGAAACGAAAATAGAAAACGAAAATAGACGTTATAAAGGGGTAGACATTATAAAAGTTTGCACTTAAAATTTTTTTAAAATAAGGTATATATAATTGGCATATAATATAGTATGAGGTTCATTAGAATCTAAAGAATCTCACTATAAAGGCGCCCTATTATTCTTATGATTAGAATAACGTATATAAAAAGATACGTTATAATGAGGTGCCGTTATAGAGAGGATCGTTATAACGAGGTGCCTGTATAGAGAGGTTGTTGGTTATACCGCTAAACACATCTAATTAGGTGATTGGTATTAATTAAAATGTTAGAAACTATGGTGAAAACCGATTTTTGGAAAATTTATCCGCTAAAATAAGGGGGTCTCATTTATCGCAAGATAAATCGGTTTTTTTTATCTCGCTAAAAAAAATTTCAATTTAGCAGGATAAAATTTTGACCTGAATACCAAGGAGATAAAAAGTGAGGATTTATCTCGAAACCGTTATTTATCGCGAAAATCGCCACCTGAGTACTAGCCTTTAAAAGGATAAAAATGAGATATATAGCATAGGATAGCCTAATTTTCTAATAAAATGTTAAAAGATTTTTTATACCCAATCAAGAGTGATAATGACAATAAAAAGAGTAAAAAAAAGTTCAATTCAACAAATGATTTATAATTATAAATTATAGATATACTGATAAAAAATGATAAAAAATATACAAAGACAAGGTTTAGTTTTAATAATTTACTTTTTTTACAAACAGTGATAGCGACGATGATTGTGAAGGCGGAGATGTTGAGGATGTGGCCGTCGAAGATGAAAAAATTGAGAAGATGATGATGAAATAGGAGAATAAATGTGTTCCCTTCTGAACTTTTGTATTTACATAAATATTTAGGATTTTATATTAGTTCCATTAACTTTACTACTAAACAAATACATATTATATAGTAGACATATATTTAAGTACCTACCTAATATTTCTTAATTTTTAACAAAAAAATGTTTTAATCATAATTTTAGTTAAATTCTAGAACTACTTATAAAATAAGTAGGTAGTATACATTTAAGTATACTATATAATAAGTACGCTGTCTATGCAATTTGCTTGCTCATATAATGTATAAATGCTCTAAACATTATATATAATATTTTCTTTTTCTTATCAATTTTATAGAGAAAATTAATAACACATAGTTTGTAATTTAAGTTTAGATTTATCTTACCCATATAATAATAATAGAAAGTTTCGTACATGTTCTAAGATAAATAATTGTAAAAATTATCAATAGGAAATAGGTACCTACCTATACATTAAGAGGTGTAGATATCTTAAAAAACTTGAATTATTTAGGTAGGTTTTAAGGTATATAAATTAACTTGAAATTTTTTTTATTAATCTAAATATAAGTTGTATTATTTACCTAAAATATCTCCGATTGAAACAATAGTATATTATACAACTTATATTATTATTAATTCAAATATGATTTACTTAAAATAAATATGAAAAAGTAAGTTTACAAGATCTTGATTTTCGATATCATTGATTTGCGTCCAGTTTATCCATACTATGTACCTACATATTTTAAGGACACATATATACATTCTATGCAGATAGGTAGAATTTCTGATTTTAGGGTCAAGTTTGAGGTCAATTTAAGATCAAATTAAATTTTTTGTAGGTTTAGTTTTATTTAAGTTTTTATTAGAAAATGCAGCGACTCATAGACATTACAAATACAAAATATTATGGATATAAAGCTAAAATAGGTTTTTCTTAACCAAATTAAATGAATATTATATTGATTTAAGAACATGATTTAAAATATGTATTGAAATGATTTTATTTTCGATTTATTTTCGATTTCTAAATCTAAATCGATTAATAACAAGATCAGGATACATAACATTTTACTACTCCTTAGATTCTTCGATTGTTTGTCCAAGGAAAACTACGAGAGAAAAGTGAAAAGTAACTTTATTGGGGTATTTAGAGTCAGGTCAGGTCTTGATAATTTTATCGTAAAGAGCTACAAATTGTAGGATCATGTTGGGATTTTTAGATTCCTTTTCTCCTTTTATGGAGAATTTCTAAAAAATGCATGTGCTCCTTCCCGAGCCTAAATTCTGAATTATTATGATGTAAATATGATTTATTTTTTGAGCATTATAATTATAATAATATCATTTAAATATTGCGAAGTGTAATACAATATATGTAGCTAAGAAGTGTGCATAAGGACGACTTTTCGAAAGACAGTGTAGGATGGCCGATAGTCCAAAATCCAAAATATATTTAGCTCGAATCTGATCAATCAATTCTTGAGAGAGCTGCAAAAAAACGTAAAAATTAGAATTGTAATAGATATTAAGTACCTACATTATATGATATTATAAAATATGTATTATTATTATTGGGCGAGCGAAGCGAGCCCTTACTATTCAACTTTGCTTGCAATTTGTCCGTCAGTCTGTCTGTCTGTATGTGTGTTCGCGGCATAACTCAAAAACTACTTGACCGATTTTAACCAAATTTGGCATGAAGGACCCTTATAGGGTCTAGTTGTGCATGCTCGATAGAAAGGTAAAGAAAGGCCCCTTGCGGTTCTGCGGACTTTTTAAGGGTCCGCCCGCCGGAACCGCAAAAAAATTTTTTTGATAAAAATGTTCCATTTGCGAAGAAAATGCGAAGAACACACGCTTTGCTCGCCCAAATAATAATCAACTTCTAGTGAGTTGATTAAAGCCTAGTAATTAAATAAATATTACTCTCAGAATCTTGTAGTTTAATAGGAGAAATGGATTTTTCTTTGCAATCTCATCGAATTCTTCAAGAAAATAAAGAGGTATATAAGTAACTATATTTTTTTTTAGTTTTTCCTTACCTTCAAAAGTGAGACAAAAAAACTTGCAATGTGTATCAGTCACTATTTCATATTTTTTATTGATCCCTTTAATCAACCCTTGAAGTCCGAAAAATTGACCTTCAGATAGATAACCAATCACCTCATTATCCTCCAATACTTTGCAATATCCTTTAACAATAATGTAAAATTCTCTTCGACGATCATAGGGAAATAGGACTTGTTCTCCAGGTGGAACGTGATATTGCTTCAGAGCTAAACAGAGGTCTTTTTGAACAATCTTATGTTGTGCAAAGGGTAGTCGACTGACGAGTGATTGAGCTTGAGCTCTTGAAACTTTTTCAATTAAACTTTTAGGTGCATCCCAAATAACCTTAAATATTATAATTTGCAGATTTTTAGCTCAAAAATTCAAAAATAAGTAATGGTTACATATTATATTAGTAAATGATTCAAATCTTACTAGTTTATCAGATGGAATGATGGTACCCTCATGTGCTTTCCATTGCATTAGATAGTAACTACTAACACTATGTAGCAGACTTTTTGGAAA
The DNA here is from genome assembly GCA_034699045.1 of Nanhermannia cf. coronata Gr-Ori-00579. Classification (NCBI taxonomy): domain Eukaryota; kingdom Metazoa; phylum Arthropoda; class Arachnida; order Sarcoptiformes; family Nanhermanniidae; genus Nanhermannia; species Nanhermannia cf. coronata Gr-Ori-00579. Next base: position 5,787 of record JAQIXA010004210.1, on the reverse strand, counting down.
CATCCGTTTCTTCATAAAACTTTGAACTGAATAATAATTCTGCTTAAATGTTACTCTAAAATATACAAAAAGCATAAAACACATAAGTAGGTTTACCTAAACTTGACATAAATTTTTGTTACCTTTTTCTAACAATGTTTGCCAAAACTGATGATACTTTAGCTCCAAAGTATGCTAGTATAATAGTACCAGCAATAACAGCAAGTGCTAGAACAACAACTTCAGCATCATCACGATAAGGAACATCACCATATCCAGTAGTTGTAGCAATTTGCATTGAAAAATAGAATGGAAATTCATAATTATTCGATGTTCCATTTGGTAAATGCGAAATTCTTGAATTAAAAAAAGTGAATTGAGATTGAGATTGAGGTTTAGGTAAAATAAATATTTTACCGATATTCCATTAAATCTCTCAAGACATATGCATAGAGAATAGCAAAAATGTGGACTAGATAAATGGCTAGTAAACTGAATTTGATCATTAAAATGGACATCATTGTAACCCAAGGTATATTTTCGACAATTTTGAACATTTCACCAATCTAGATAGAGGACAAAAATTAAAAATTCTGATGATAGATTCTTTATAAAATTCTTTTTTAATACCATTAAAATTTGAATAGATCGATTTAACTTTAGAAGATAAAAGTAGGGTGATTCTTGGCCATGAATGCCCAAAATAGGGGCTAAAATGTATTCAATCGGCAGAAATGCAAAGAGTCGGTAATAAAACCTTATAGTCTTCACTCTATATCGGAGTATATCGCGAATTGATTCAATAGTTTCTAAAAATAAAAAATAAAAGTATTTTTTATAAAATATCTAGCAGTAGTCAAATAAATACTAGGCTTTAATTAATTCACTAGAAGTTGATTATTAATTGTGCGAGCAAAGCAATGAATACAGCACAAGTTGCCCCATTTTTCGTGGTTAAAGGTCAATTTTCAGTTTAAATAGACCCCAAAAGCCATTTAACCCCATTTTCGATTTTTCCTATTTGATTAACATGGGGAACCCCTAAAGGGTCCCCCAACCCCAAGGGGTGGGGCAATCTGAAATTTTTGTCGAACTAGACCCTGCAAGGGTCCTTCGTACCAAATTTGGTCCAAATCGGGCCAGTAGTTCTCGAGTCCATCTGGACAAACGACAGACAGACAGATGGACAAAGTGCAAGCAAAGTTGAATAGTAAGTGCTCGCTTCGCTCGCACATTAATTTTAATTTTTCTTACTTTGAGGTGTCACAACAATTTTAAGCATATCAATTCCGTAATCAATTGCAAACAACAGATCAAAGACATGAAAAACATAATTCCACGTATGATCCGAAGTTCTGTATGCAAATTGAAAAACTGTAAACCACAAATAGGCAAGAGCACACAAAAGGATTAACGTTTTCCACCAAAAAACCCTAAAAAATTATAAATATTTAATATTAATACTTTTACATTTTTAAATTTATTTTATATCAGTATTACATCGAATCCTCAGAAGCACCTTTACTTTTGCTAATATAAATTAAGAGCGAAGAAATAGTCTTGTTACGAGTTTTCTTTTCTCTCGTTGCACCTTCAGCCGATTGTTGTGGTGATTCTATATTTTTACTCGACACATAAATACTCGGTGGTGCAATAACATACAATGGTGGTCTAGGCAAGCCTTTCAAAAAGAAAATATTTACAAAATTATCCGTGTTTTTTTTAACTTTTTTTTACCCAAATCTTTAGCTAGAGAATTTGCTTTTGCAACACTTTGTTCTAAATTTGCTAGAGAATCTTCTTCAAGATTTTGTAGACGCAACTTTTCTGCTACATTTCTAAAATAAAACAAGGATTACATTTTTTCTATCCATAAATAAAATATTCCTAGTTATTTTAGTACAGTTGTTTAGCTGCTGTTAGTTTGCGGATCTTTTTAATCGCCTCAGGTTTCAAATTTAAACCATCATATTCTGAAATTTAACAAGTATTCAGATCATACCATAAAATATTTGGATTTTGTATATAATCTAACCATTTTGATCATCAGCAGTAATATTTATCGAATGCCAAGACCCTGTAGCTTTCAAACTTTCAATATCTTCAGCTTTATCTGCGGCTGATGCTTTCAATTTCGAAAATAATTTTGATGCTTCATTCTGCTTATCACAGAGTGAAAGTAAAAGTGCAGTTTGTTGAAATCTCGCCTAATAAATCCAAAATTAAACTTAATTAAAGATGAAATTTCTTTAAAAATTCTTCCAAGACTTACATCCATCCTCCCCTGAAGTGATTCATGATGATGTGGAAATAATTTAAAAACTTTTTTCAAATCGTCTCGAGTTAAAATCATTGTATCACCTTAAAATTTGTTTAATAAAAATTGTGATAAGATAAAACAAAATTTGCATATCTTATTATTACATTCAGAACCACAACGAACCTGAAAATCGAAACAAAATACTTGAAATCATTCATTTCCTTAAATATTAATAATTAGACTTATTTTACAGTCGCCATTTGTTGATATCGATGCATAAGAAAAACTTCACCAATCGCAGATCTAACAATAAAACAATAATATTTTTTTTGGAAATACATAAGATATTTGTTTTAGTTAAGTACCCGCTTCGAATATGAGCTATAACATTTTCTTTTTCGTCGAGAACTTCTAGAAATCCCTTAATTATATAGAACATTTGATCCCCAATATTGTTTTTCCTGTATAAAATCTCTCCTTTAAGGTAAAACTGATGCTGCATATAAATCGAGACGTTCATTAAAAATGATTCTTCTAAATTGGCAAATAGTGGAATCTAGAAAATTACAATTTACATAAATTCTCGATTATATTTTTCAAAAATATAAAATACCTGTTCCAAAACAAACTTATTTACTTCGTAGAAAACTTCCTGCTTCATTGTTGAGGGTAGTAAATCGATTAGAGATAGTTCGATGATTCCTTTTGATTTTTCCCATAAATAATCATAATACGAATGTATTTGATGAACTATTTTCCTTTCAATTTTTCTGAAATTCTAAAAAAAAACGGTAAAAAGGTAAAGAAAATTATGAAATCAAAAATTAAATTTTCTTTACAATAAAATGCTCGATAGCAAATCTCCTCAGAGTAAAATTCTCTCTTTCCGTTGCACCTTCGATAATAAGGCTGGTCAATGTACCGCAAACGATTGTGAGGTAAAAAATCCAGGATACAATCTGAGTTACAGCAGTGTACACAACTTCAGTATTTGACCCAAGATATATGTGAATATCACCATATCTAAAAGTTAGAAAAAGGAAAAGGTGCATGTAATTATCTTGAAAATTGTATATGAAAAGCTTTTTTAACATACCCAAGCCTGAGACAAGTATTAATAGCCCAGTAAAAAGTAGTCCAATAATGCATCGTCAGGACATTTATATCTTCATGCTTGAACAATGGTGAATCCTGGTCGTTGAGAGCGATACCGACCCAAGAATTATTTTCACAAATTTGTACACTCGCTTCCATTGGCTTCATTAGGAAATGCTTCATACTAAAAGTCTATAAAAGTAATCATTAGAAATGAAATTTTTATATGGTGCATGTAGTACTTACAGAACATGCGATTCTATGCCAGCCACAAGCGAAAAAATGCAAAAGAAGTAGGGTATAAAGAGTGACTCTCATTATGAACATTGCAAAATCGGATATGATGAGTTGATTTTCCAGCTTATCTAAAAAGTTAAACTAGGTTTTAATCAACTCCCTAGAAGTTGATTATTAATTGTGCGAGCAAAGCTATGAAATGTTATTTTTATCAAATAAAAATTTTGCGGTTCCGGTAGACCCTTAAAGGGTCCGGAGGGCCGCACGGACCCGGGGACGATATATCTTTGCATTTCAAGCCATGGGGAAATTTTTTATCAAATAAAATAATTTCCGGCGGACCCTTTAAGCGTCCGCAGCACCACAAAGGGTGGGGCCACCTGGGTTTTTTGTCGAAATGGCACACCGAGACCATATGGGGGTCCTTCATGCCAAGTTTGGTTAAGATCGGTCCAGTAGTTCTCGAGTTATCCTCTGGACAGACAAACGGAAGCATGCAAAGTTGAATAGTGAGTGCTCGCTTTGCTCGCACAATAATTTTAATATAGGCAAATAAAATGAATGACTTACGGTTAAAACTCTAAAAGATTTCGAACATTCACTACAATTGTAGAATTTTTGACCTGTATGAATTGTTTTATGGATGAGCAAGTTTTCTTTCCGAGACACAGTCTGATTACATTCTAAACAACGATATCTAACTGCTCCATCAACTTCTATCTTTTCCCAATCATTCTGCCAATTATAATTCCTTTTCAATTCTAAAACTTTCAGGTGTTCGATACTTCTTTCTTTAATTTGAGCTAATTTCACTCGAGTTTGAGAAGTATTCTTGTTGATAGGATAAGATTTACGAATTTGAACTTTTTGTGTAGATAAAAGATTATTTTCTTTAACATTTTGTGGCACTTTCATTGGAACATTTTGGGTAGATCTCTTATTATTAATCTGTTTCCTACTACTAGAGACAGCAAGATTAGAAGTAGAAGGAAGGTTCTTTCTTTGAACTCTTTGGTTTTGTTCTTCATTCCTTCTCCGAATTTTTAAAGGCGTTTGAAAATTCTCATTCTTTTGATGGCAAACCATATGGTTCTGTAAAATTTACAATTATAAAATTTTAATTAAAAAAAATATTTAAAGTATAGACAAATTAAAGAAGTAAAGCTAACTTTAAAGGTGAATTTAGCTCTCATTGAAAATCCGCAAATTGGGCAAGTGAAGGGTTTTTCTCCTGAAAAAATTGTAATTTTATCTTTTTTATATTTCGATCCTCACATAAGAATGTAATCTTTATTTTAAAGAATTTTTACCTGAATGTACCATGTGGTGTTCTAGAAGGTTGTCCTAAAAATTATCACATTACAAAATATTGAATGAATATCAAGTCGAGTTAAAATAAATAGAAATCAGAATTTAAGCGAAATCATTAAGAATAATCATACCTGTCTAGTAATACACTTCTCACAGCTGATACATTTGTAAATGACCCTTTTACAAATCGTCACTTTCTTAAAATACTGTTTCCATTTAAAATTCCTTTTCCTAAAGAGCATGAGGGCTAGTTGGTCACTAACATCAGGGATTCTTTAAAAATAAAAACATTATAAATTAGCTCAGGTTTCATAATGAATTAATGATAAAATTATTTTATATTTAGTTTGGTACATACTTGTCTCCATTTCCATTAGTTTTTATTTTCGAATCTGAATCTCTTTTTTATGTTAAAAAAATCATAAAATAATTAGCAAAATAATGATAAAGATTATCTGTATAGGTATTCGTTTAATTTAGCTCTGAAAACCCTTTTTACAAGCAAATAAATACATTATAAAATTAGAACCAAAGACTTGTTTTCAAAGCTGAATTAAATGAACACCTAGCTTTAGCTTTTAAAATATAAAAGTAGGTAGGTATTTTATAATTATAATGAGATCATACCCATTATTGAAGTCTGTAGTATTTTCTTCACCACCATTATAAGCTTCATCTTCCTCAGCACCAGCACCTTCTTTTTCCATTTGACTAGAAAATCCAAAAAAAGGCAAGATAAATAACTTACACAAAGAAGTGACTCGGTATAGTGCAAAGGGAACCTTCTCAAGGATCCTTAGACTGGCTAGAAGGTTCCATTAATACAATAGGTTGGATGATACGTAGTATGACTAAAAGAACTTAGAAGAATTTTTCGAAATCCGAAAATGAGATTATTGCAGTTC
>JAQIXA010004209.1:0-11879 GCA_034699045.1 Nanhermannia cf. coronata Gr-Ori-00579 | reverse complement strand
TTTTCGAAATATTTCATGCGAGATTTTCGAAATATTTCATGCGAGATTTTCGAAATATTTCATGCGAGATTTTCGAAATATTTCAGGCGAGATTTTCGAAATATTTCATGCGAGTTTTTTTATTTTTGATTATTTTCAAAAGTTACATCCAGATAGATATTTTTAATACTTATCTTTTGATTTTTGACGTCAATTATTATAACTAACATTAATATTAGTTATAACATAACTAGGCTTCAATAACATCTAACATTAATATTAGTTATAAGTTATAACATAACTAGGCTTCAATAAACTCTGATTAATTGAAGCTGATTAATTTAGCGAGCAAAGTAATGAATAAAACAAAAATTAAAGGCTAATTTTCTGTTTGTATGGATCCCAAATTCGGAATCTCGATAACCACTTAATTCTCAAGTCATTTTTTTTGGATTCAAAGGTCAAATTCGGTCATCGATTACCCCTCTTAAACCTCATTTTCGAATAATTCCATTTGATTAACATTGGTAACACTTAAAGGGTCTCTCAAACCCAAGATGTGGAGCTATTTAAAACTTTTTTGTCGAAATTGCATATCTTGACCCAGCAAGGCTACTTCAAACTAAATTTTCTCTTGTATTTCAGGAGTTATCATCTGGAAAAACGACAGACAAAATGCAATCAAAGGGCTCGCTTCGCCCGCATGATAATTCATAGGTTTATTCTGTTATAATCATGTATTTAGGTAGTTTATTTAACTTATAAATTTAACCATTCCAATTGAAACTCAAAAGGGAACCAAATAAATATTTCTGTTGATGTTTGGAATGAACATTATTTTTAGCCTGAAAGCCTCATTTTCAATTCAGTTTTTTATTTACTTTTACAACATTTTACAACATCTTATGATTCCATGGTCAAAAGGTATTCGGATTTTCTTCTTCAAAAACGGAAAAACATTTATATTTGTGAATAATAGTTAAGAATTTTACTCAGTAGTTATATTAGGTTAAGTATTATTTAGTATTAAGATTATTTAGCGTATCTCAACTTTCGAAAAACTTGTTGTAATTAGGTACGAGAAAAAGTAATGAGAATAAACTATAATACAATACAACATACTTACCAATCATTTCGCATTTTCATAAAAATCGTTATATTTTCGAAATATGTTCTATTACTACTAAATTGGTACTAGCTGGTATCTTTATTCTATAATTATATGAAAACATTAGACTTGCATTATTAGTACACTGATTCAAATAAAATAGTCCAAATTGATAGTAAAGAGTGCACAGACATGTGTCTATAAAAACATTTTTGGTTTTAACAGCTGCTTTTAAAGGTATATATATGTGTATGGTGTAAAAAAAGGGCTAATTTTTAGCTCCTAAAATAACCACACAATCAAAATAGTTACTATAACTATAATTTATATTTTGAGATGCAAAGTAAAACTGGAATTTTAACAAGAGATATTAGCAGGAAATTTAATCAGGAAACAGGAAATTTAATCCTTAGGTTACAAAAATTACAGAGACTATGAAGAAATCTCTAAATAAATTATATATAACGTAATAATTATATAATATGCATCTTTTGTATTAATTCATTAAAACTCGATTGAATTTAGATTAATTCTTTAAAATTAACAGAATAATAAGTGACATTAATTATTAAATTTATAATCAGTACTACATAATTATAATTTATAAAAATTAAAAACACATTTTTATCATTCTAATAAAGTTGCAGATACAAAGTAGTTATATATCTCTAAAGGTATTTGTATTTTAAAGGTATTAAATGAAATGACCAATGTGATATTTGTATCAGATATTATCAGCTTCTTAACATAGAAGCTGTAATAATATCTGATGCAAATATCACAATAAATAAAGTCGCGAAGCGACCTCTGAACAAATATTATACTCTGCCCATTTTGTGCGGATCTAGTTAAGCTCGGGTGACCCGCACGCTTCCTGTGACTATATTGAGGGGTTATGATTGCAATAAATTAGGTTTGTGGCGAAAATGTCAATTGCTAAATTTACCCATTACAAAACCCGATTTATTCACACTATTTCTGGAACCACATTAAGGGGTTATTATTGCAATAAGTTAGGTTAGGTTTGTGGCGAAAAAAACTGATTTTCGGGTTGAAGGAGTCACCTTGAGGTCAAACGGATGTGAAATTTGGAATCTCCATGACTGAAAACCCCTAAAATGATTCAAATCTCAAATTCGTTGTCAAATGTCAACTCCCGGGTAAAATAGAGGCGATATTAGGAATCAGCGTATTTGACTTGGTCTAGAACTGCAATAATCTCATTTTTGAGTTTCGGAAAATTTTTCTAAGTTTTAGTCCTAAAGGCTAATATTTATCCCAACATATTTTAAGCCAAGTTAAAGATCACAGAATAATTTTAGGTTAAGGAAAATTTTTTGCAAGTTTTCCAGGAAACAGGTAGATTACAGTAATTATTTGATTTTAATTATCGAGCAATTATTTGGTTAAATGGATGTCAAATTCTAAATATCAGTCATGGACAACACCTAGAAACATTTATCTAAATCTAAAATTTTTCGGTTTCAAATGTCAATTTACAGGATCAAGTTTAAGATTAGGTATCTTTTGTCCCCCCGGGTCAAAAGGATATTGATTTTCGGAATATCCATCAAAGATTACCCCTAGAGCCAGTTAAACCTCATTTTTGATTTTTCCCATTTGATTAACATTGAGAACCCTCATGACCACAAGGGTTGGAGCAATCTGAAATTTTTTTATAGCATGTACAACTAGACCTATATGGCAGTAGTTTTCGAGTTATGCCGTGCACAAACATACATATGTATGTACATAAAGACAAAGTACAAGGAAAGTTGTTATATAGTAAGTACTCACTACGCTGGCACAATTAGTTTTATTAGAAGATAAATTTAATTGTTTACAATTAATCAAAAACTTAATTTATAAGAGATTAAAAAAGATACAAATTGCAAATTTTGTTTTATTTTTCTGAAAAATAACATTTACTTTACAACATTAGAATTAATAAAAATATTTCTATCTCCCATTTGATTAACATTGTCAACTCTCGTGACTTTGACCTACCCCTGCTCAAGAACCATATTAATTTGAAAATTTTCAAAATATGTCATGTTTAAGTTGAAGAAATCTCATTATAAAACCGAAAACCTCATATTTTTAACTAGCGTTATTTTATAGATATTCAAGGTTAAAAAGGATCCAGTCCTTTCTTGGCCTATCTGTACTAAACCTAACTTGATCATATTTGACCAAAAACTGACTAATATCAATCGTCAGGTACCATCATTATATTCTGTATTCAATAAAAATTTGATATTTTTAATCCAGATTCTAGAAAAACATTAGAAAATTCCATCAGATTCAAATATTCAGTTATTCTTGTGGGATTCCATTAGGTATTAGTATTCATAAAAAATTGTTTTTTTAACGACAAGGACAAGCAAACAGATTATGTTAAATTACATTCTTATTTCAACTTGAAATCCTAGTTTTCGCCCATTTGATTAATAAAACTAGGATTTTCCTAAATTGAAATTTGAGGTAAGAATTTGATTTCCCATTTTGATTTTTAGGCCATTTTTAAAACAAAATCTTGAAATTTGAGGCATCTTGAAATCACGTTTTTGACATTTTTATCATTTTACAAGTGTTCAAAAACCTATTTTTAAAAAAAATTTATCCAGCCGTCCTAAGTCTAAGTGGATGTAAAGCCTCTAGGTAAATTGATGCTAAATGGTTTAAAAATAGTTTCAATCCAAGTTTCAAGTACCAAAATTCTAAAAAATTCCATTTTCCTATTAAACTCTATAGATGATATAATGATGAGGAATCAGTCGAGTTCAATCGAGTCAAATTTAGTAATTTGCACCTACCTTAACCATTTAACAATTTAACAACTTGACAGTAATGATTTTTTCTACTCGTATCAACACCTACCTACTACCTACCTTAAAGTATCTATAAAATACCATTTAAATACATAGTACAAAAAAATAATAAGTAATGTCTACCTTCTTATATTAGGTAATCTTGAAAAGTGCATTATTATTATTACATTACCTACTTGATTTGACGAATAAATTGGCATTCGATATGCTTTTTGCCAGACTTTTATTTTCAAAACTACCTTAAATTATAAATACTATATACGTAGTATAGTATACAGTATAGTAAGTATAGAATTAGTATGCTTCTAAAGGTAATCTTTATAAGGACAAAAAATAAGTGCTTTTATTCATGTACTTGTACTAATATTATATAGGTACTGGGTATTTGAATAATGGTATTGTAAATGAGGATAATGTTCATTGTTCGTAGCAGGGGCCTATGCTGATGAAGATGGCTAAATGATTCATTGTTTTGACTCAACACTACAGAATGAATCTGAAGGATTTGATCATCAAAAATCTCAAGAAAGCCAAGTTTAAATTGACAAAAATCAAAATATCAGATCTTAAATTGTCTGCTAAAGACACTTGGATACTAATACCTACTAGTATTAGGTATTTTAAATATGAAAGAGGATATCAGAGTTTAAGATTATCAAAATAAGAATTTCAAGGCATTGCCGTTATTTTATTATAAAGATTTTTATGGACAAAATTTAAAAATTTTATTACCATTTTATTCAAAATTGTTCGAAAATTTCGGAAATTTTAAAAGATAGTTGAAGATAGAAGAGTATATTTTTCTTATTTAGGTATAGTTTTCTTGTATTTCTTAAATTATGATTAATTTGTAGGGTATAGATTATGGATATTCAATAAATTTTAAGGCCAAGAGTACAAAATTTCAAATGATTTTGCTCAGATTTTAACAAAGTTATTGTATTCCCCTGGAACGAGTATTATACCTAATTAATTAGGTAAAAATAAGGTTTTGAATATCAGTTCAAAACAGAGGTGTGCACGGGCCAAATTTTTTAGCCCGTACCCGTGAAAGCCCGTGAAATTTAAGAATTTTGGGCCCGTACCCGTGAAAGCCCGTGAACTATTTTGGCAGCCCGGCCCGTAGCGGCCCGTGGGGGCCCGTGGCGGTCCGTGAAATAAATACTTACTATAATATAATCTTACTACCTATATTTTAATGTTATTTTAATATTGCTTTAAGGCACCCTCTTTATATACGTTTGTTCGAAAGCTCTAAAACTTACAAATTTAAATTAAAAATGGGTCTGAAAAATGTGTTGATACTATTTTTGGCATATTTTGGCATAATATAAATCAGACTATAAGCTTTCATGGGTTTTCACGGGTTTCCACGGGCCTCAAAAAGCCCGTGAGCCCGTGTCTCAAGTTCCTCAGGCCCGTACCCGCCGGTAGCCCGTAACTCGACGGCCTTTCCGGCCCGTAACGGCCCGTAGCCCGTACGGGCGCGGGCGGGTACCGGCGGGCCTAAAAAAGCTTGCCGGTTGCACACCTCTGGCCTATACATATCACATACTCTAGGGGTAAATAAGGGATAGTTGTGAAAGGCTTTCAGGAATTTGCATGTTAAACTCATACAGTGTAAAAAAATGTTTAGGTAAATAAACTTCATTTAAAAATCCAAAAGTATTATCTAAAATGTAATTAAAACTCTTGAAATGGACGTAGAAAAAAATTTATGGAGTCAAATCTGAAATTCTGATGACAAAAATTCTTGCTACAAAAATATATGAAAAAATTTCAAATTTTTACTTTAGATTTGATACCAGATACATGTATATAGCAGATGTTTATCAATGGAAGCGTATATTTCTCACTGTATATTCGCACAAATAGTAGAAAAAAAGTGGAACATTTCACATTTTTAAAAGCGACTGTCTAGGCCAATATTTAACCCATAAAGGTATCCTTTGGAGAGCCTAGTTTTTACACTGACCAGTACAGATAGTTTGTCCGAAAGTATCTTGGCTATCATATTATTTTATATACCATACCTCTATTAAAACTACAGGTCAAAATAGCAAAAAAAAGCTCTTTTCTCAACTATCTCTAATCTACCCCTATAATTGAATAGTACAATATACAGTATAGACTAGTTGAATAAAATAGATAGAAATAGATATCTAGATACTGTTATTTGGAATGGTGTAAAACAAAGGGGGATTGGAGTGTTAACAAATCGGACGAGCGAGTGGGGCCAAATGGATTTTAATTAAAAAACAAACCATTTAATGTTTTACAAATCCTCGTACTAAATACTAAATACTTACCAAACACAATCACGACAAGTAAACAAACAAACGAGTCAGAAAAATTTATCGAAATTTTGTAAAACTTGATAATAAATCATTACTTTACTCCCGAATGAACTTTTGATTAAAATCACAAATTTTTCCTCATTTTCAATGTACCTATGTAGGGTTTTAATTAAAAATTTAATAAATTGTGGTTACATAAGAATACTACTATATGTTATATCTAGAGACCTGAAATCTGTTTCTGAATGTAATCTACGTGTAAAAAAAATTTAATGTAAAATACCTAATCTGAATTTTTGTAACCTTTGGGTTTATGAAAATCTAAATGAAATATTCGAAATATTTCCGATTCTTACAATTTTTTGCAATATTTGGTCAATCGTTTTTCTTTTACTTATTAGCTTGCTTTTTAGTAGGTAGGGTACTAATAATTTCAAAAATTTTATAAAATTTCTGTGACTTTGCTTGTCTTTAGTCTGAATTAGATGGGGGATGGTGGGTCATGTTTGGATTAAATGGTGTTGAGTGTTGATATCTCACAAGTCGGAAATTAAAAGCTTCTATTATTTTAGAGGAGAGCTTTCATTTTCATTAGCCAGTATAGATAGTAGTACTTACGAGTAGTAGAAAGATTCGGCCAAATACATTTATTGCTAATTAGCCGACTGACACCAGCCAGCCGGCTCTTAAACCAAAAATCCAAAGGGGTCCTTTATACTACCTAATATTAGTATATATACCTTGGGTTAATTTCCTGGTTTTAATGAACCCCGCCATAATTTGCATAATAGGCGAATAAAATACGCTCCAATACACTACATTTATATTTATATCAACATCATACTCTATATACAGTACCAGTACCAGTACAGCACAACTCCTCTAACAAGTCCTTAAAATCATTCAAAACATCGTTAGACTGTAGGTACTTGAAAAAGTTAATTTTCAAAAATATTTAAAAAATTTCCGGAAAAGTTGGTAAATATTGGTAGCTAATTTACTAATTTAAGGAACTAAAGACTGTTAAATGTCAGATACTTTTTCGTTATCTTTTCCAGAGATATTTGAGCTTGTTTACAAGAATATTAATAGCAAAAAACCTTAAGTACTACATAACTTACAATTTAAGTACCTTGATTGATACTTTGAATTTTCATATAGTAAGTTTTCTATTGAAGGTTACAAGATATACGGATAGATATGAGTATTAAAGAAGTTTAAGTAAAATTTGGGTTCTTTATAGAGGGGTTTGGGTGTATGGGTAAGTTTAAATATATGATTTGTAAAGAATTGTGTAAAGTTGAAGTATTAATTTGAATTCGAGATTTGAGTTTTGCTTTGGAGTCATCGAAAGAGAGAGAGAGAGTCGAGTTAATTAAAGGCATCATAGGCTGATTATCAAATGGCCCATGAGCTGAATCCTAATTTCTTAAATTTACACAATTGCAAAACAACTCGGACATTTTATCATGGATAAAGCGACAAATTTTAATATTTTTGACCAAAAATCGGCAAAATTTATATCAAAGTTGTATCAACAAGTTCGATAGCTACTGATAATAGTATTTTTAAAAAATGGTTTTATTAGTATTTTAGATATTCTTTGAGTACCCTAGCAGTAAAATTTTAGAAATTGTTCTCAAAAGGATATATTGGGGTTCTAATGAACTTTCAGGCATTTATATGAAGTCTAACATGCAAAATTATCCTTTAATAAAAAAATTTTATTTTGTAATTTTGGCACTTTAGTTGGATGAAGTTAGGATTCATCAAAAAAAATTTCCAAAATTTTGATAAAATTTGAAAACTTAAATCATTAAAGAAATATAGTAAAACAAAGTTGAGGCAAAACTACAGAATTTTTTGAAGTGATGAAATATTTTGACGATTTAGCTTTCAATTGCAAAATTTCGATTTTTTTAATAATTTGAAATTGGGGTAAATGTCCATTGTACAAAAGTGCTAATTTAAATCTTTGATTTTGATTATTTAGACTCATTTACTCATTTATAGAGGCAGTATCTAGTAGTATTAGTAATAGTATTAGTAGCAGAAGTACAAGTGTAGAATAAATGAAAAGAATGGATTTTAGAAGAGAATGCTTTGAGCATAGCTGCTGGAACTTTGTGAGATTTCAAAAACCGGGATTTTCTAATTTGGATATTCTACTTACCAAATTACATTTCTCCCTCATTATCCTATACATTTCTCGGAAATGATACTTTACCCTATCTATAAAGTACCTACTATACTCGAGTATACGTTATAACTAGGTACTTGCCAATGGGTATATGATTTTATATAGATCTAAGGCTGCATTGGAAATGGAAATCATTTCACTTTTAATTGAAAGAGTCAGTCGTCCGTTAATTTCTTAAATTGCAAATTTACTCGAAAAAAAACTCGAATTTCGAGCCTTTTATTCTCATCAGATTCACTCCAAATCGAAATGAGTCCTTATAGTACCCTACCTATACTATACTACCTATATGTAAAAACTAATTCTAATTCTAATTCTTTTCTTTCATTTCGAGATGCTTTTTTTTCATTTCTAATTTCCTTTCTTAAAAATTATACAGGGTCTCCAAAATATCCCACTACATTCACAAAATCCAAATTCGATAGTTATTGTAATTCATAATTTTGCACTCAAGATCAGAATTATGCAGACTAATAGAGCCATATTGTTAAAAACGTTAAAAACATATGTTAAAAACGTGCAAAAAAATTGCAAAAATTTAAAAAAAATTGTAAATTCTTACAAGGAAGCTGACCTTACTAGATCTAGATCTTGATATGTGAACTATTAGTATAAAAGGTCTGAGAATTGAAAAACTAATGGGCCCTTTAAGGCCCATTTTAGGTCTTTTTAGGTCTATTTTACATGTTTTTGATCATAATTTTTTGCAAGGTGAGTAGTTATTTTGACCTAGTTAATTCCTGAATTTAAAGAAAATTATTATTCGATTTTTGAACATTTTGAACGACTTTTGAAGGACAATGTATAGACATAGGTAGGTTGAGAAAAAATAGAGATTTGATTCAAACCCTTTCTTTATAAAATACTTACTCATTATTTTCCTTTCTATTTAAAATTTCAATGATTTTTTTTCCTCCTTTACTTTCTTTGTGTTTTCAAATTAGACGAGCTTTTTGTAATTTCTCCAAGACTTGCTTGCTTGCTTTCTTATTAGGAAAATTTTTCCAATCGATTTTCAAATACATACCTACGTGTTTATAGCTACTTAAAAATAGATACTTTGATCATTTTTGAAATGCAAAATTTTTACTTGTACCCTACTAGTAGCTAATTAATTATACAATCGAAATCATATTGGTTAGATCAAATTTCTATAAAAAATCTACATTTTATGCTAATTAAGATCCTATATAGGTACGATTAATGAGAGTATTTATACAAAGTCCTGCATTTCTATCCTTAATTTAATAGGATACTTTACCGATATTTACGTCTAGAGGCTCGAAACAAAATCGTCTAAATTTTTTATAAATTTTCTAAAAAAAACGTGATAAATATTTCATTTGTGCATTTTGACTGATTGAATATTATATTATGTTAGATTAAGGTCAAGTTTTGTCAAAATATCGAGTTATGAGTATCTGTACTCATTTTGACCGTTTTCACGTACAAAAACAGTAGATTTTTGAAGGTTCAAAGTAGTAAATTTTAAGATATTTTAGTACTTGGTTATATGGAGAGCAAGTTTAATTGAATTCATTCACTCTGCCTGAGTTTGTGAATTAAATGAGATTTTTATCTCCTAACTCTGCCTATACATATATATGGACTTGTACGAGTATTTGGGATATTTGAATTTGATTGATGTTTGAGCTATACAGGGTTCAACAATAATCACCCGCTCAGGGAACTTACTGAAAAAATAATTGAAAGCCAAAAAAAATAAGACAATGGGCTTATACATACACAGTATAGGTAATAAGTATATAGAGAGTATAAA
The DNA here is from genome assembly GCA_034699045.1 of Nanhermannia cf. coronata Gr-Ori-00579. NCBI lineage: Eukaryota > Metazoa > Arthropoda > Arachnida > Sarcoptiformes > Nanhermanniidae > Nanhermannia > Nanhermannia cf. coronata Gr-Ori-00579. Next base: position 1,684 of record JAQIXA010004209.1, on the reverse strand, counting down.
TAGTGTACTTGTGTGTGTGTATTTAGTTGGGCACACCTTCGAAGCTTAAAGTTTATTGAATAATCAACGGGAGATTGATTAAACATTAATTCACAACAATACCTTCATTTATTCCACTATTTTACTTATACAATACACACTACCTACTGTATACTAGTCAATTGGACTAAAAACAGAATCGTCAAAATTCAAAAAAAAACTTGAATAATTCAGAAAATTGATGCCAAAAAGCATTCTAGTCATTCAAATTGGACTAATTTTAATTCATAGATGGTTGATTGTGTAATTCAGGGCTGAAAGGGTTAACATTTTGGAAAGTTATTAATAATTTTGAGATTTTTGGTCAAAATTTTGAGTTTTTTAGCTGTCCTAAAATAGTTGAGTATGTAAGGCACTAATACTTGTTTGAACATATGTGCAGATTTCAAATCATTTTGACAATTTGATATCGGAAATTATCTTTTTTTTTAACAAAATTGATCCCAAAATTGATTTTAAATGGCTTAAATTCATTAAAAAGATTCAAAGTTGCTTCCGTTTCCGTTTCCAATTCCATTATTTCGATTTAAAAAATTTGATATTCCTACCTGTAGTTACATATATATAATAAATGGCTAAAATTCTTTTTGACATTATTATGATTTGCTCGAATGTCATAGAGGACCATAGAGGATGCTAAATAGATGGGTAGGAGGATATAGAAAAGTAAAATTAATAATTTCTTTATTTCTTTATTTCTTATCTCGATCTTTTGATTTCTACTATTCTCCAATCTCCAATCTATAAGTCTGACTGTGAACTGAGCTGTAGAACCTTACCTGGGGCAATTGATTTTTCATTTTTTATAAATAATTAAACAAAACATGCATACAATTATTCATACAAATGTATAATATATAATATGTAATATGTAATATGTATAGGTATACAGTATATTTGAAAATAACAAAAAAAGGAACAATTGGTGCCTTCCAGTCTTAGCTGATTGAAGAGGATGATAAGATAAGGCCAAGTCAAACAAACACGTGAGTGTTTTCAAATTAGTACAAAATAAATAAAGATTTAATTAACAATTTTCAAACATCTATTTGATTTCTTTTTAATAAGGACTTGTGTTTGATTTCACCCCTAATTTGGCTGAATTTACCCTCATATTTTTGTCTAAACTTGTATGAAATTAACTCAAAAGTATTTCAGTTTAGCTAGGTCAGGATTTTAAAAAAATTTGGGGTAAAGTTGAACCAATATTGGGGTAAATTCAATCAAAATTGGAATGAGATTAAATTGGATTCATTAAATATTGCATTTTCAAATCTCAATTTTATATATTTTTTCTAAGTACCCTATCTCAATTATTATCTCAATTATTCCAATTTCCAATAACATTTTTTATCTCAAATTTCAGATCTCTAGGTCGACTCAAAACTCAAGAGTTCTCTATTTGGTTTAATTTCATTAAGATTTTAGAGTTTGTTTACATAAAATTACCCTATCATATTTTGTAATGTATATATGTATCCACATGGATAATTTGAGTAATATTTGAGTAATACTAGGATTTAATCAACAGCTCTAAAATTGGGCGAGCAAAGCTTGTATAACCATTCCTTGCGAGTAAAATTCAATAATTTTTAAAATAAAGGTTTAATAATATTCAGACCTTAAGGATCATTTTTATTAAATA
>JAQIXA010004208.1:0-11880 GCA_034699045.1 Nanhermannia cf. coronata Gr-Ori-00579 | reverse complement strand
CATCCATCCATACATACATACATACATGAGGATCAAATACATACCCCGAGCATCGCTAAAGCTCTGTCGGGGAAAAAGTAAGTATTTTTTTTATCAAAAATTTCGATCAATTTTTTTTTACTGACTATAATAAAAGTAAATTAGGATAAGGAGATTCCTAAATTCAACTTTTATTTGAATCTTTTATGCACTTTCCATTAGTAAAAGATAAAATTTTTAAAGCTTTTTTAAAATTTTTGAATTTCTTTCTAATAATAAGCTTCCTTTTTTTCAAACCCCTACTTACCTTACAAATTACTGATAGTACAGAATATATATGACACATTATAATTAATGTTTATGAGACAAGCCTTATGATATTCCTACCTATCTATTACGTAGGATTTTCCTACCTATTCTTACCTATTTATGATATTCCTATTAGTTGGGTACTATGTAATAGATAATTATTTTTTTTCTCTTTTAAAACTGAAATTGTAAAAGTCAACAGTAGGCTTTAATTACCTAAATGCTTTTTTGTCATAAATATCCGTATACTTCACACTTTGTTTGTCACAATATGGTACCCCCTTACTTATATACTGACTACTACCTAATTAAACGATATATTTTTTTTTCGGAATTTTATGGTTTCATAAAAAAAGTAAACATCTGAGGCTCAAAATCTTCAACTTTCTCAAAGCGTCTGAACGTTTCAAAAATAATAGTGGTATTAAGTATTCTCTTTTGATTTAAAAAATCTAAAGCAAACCTTTGATAATCTAAATGAACGAAAACTCGAAAACTAGTATATCAAATTGAAATTGAGAGAAAATACTAATCCTAAGTACCTACTACTATCAGTATACTGAATATTAAAAAGTGTTCTTATATGTTCTAGTCAAATCAAGAAAGATATTTATCTGTAAAAGGTATCTAGAATACAATGGAAAAATTGGTCGGTTACATTGGCTGGTGGACGATTATAAAAGATCGATTGAGAGAACATTGGCTGAATTACAAATCGGACCAACCAGATGAGGAAATCCAAAGAACAGTTGATCCAGCAGTAGTTGTTGTTGAAGAAAACATTAATTTCCGGGATAAAATCAAGAATAAATTAAAATCAATTAGACCACGAAATGATCAAGAAGTCAATCGAAGCGAGTATTCTGATTCTGACAATGAGGATTTCTCACATATCTACAGGTTGCTTTCATTCATAAATATTTATTATGTAAAATTTAAACTGAATAAATTCCTAATTAACTTTTTTTTGCTAGACCCAAAACCAGGGCTGAATTGATGAAAATTTCGGCCAGTGTAATGGGCATCGAGTTCTCATATGCTGTTGAGACGTATCTCAAAATATTAATTAATTTTTAAAATACCTACATATATTGGCATATATTGATTGGCATTTTTTGTTCCATAATTATTAATTATTAATTCTTTACATACTATTTTGCATTAGGTAGGGTAATTCATAGTTTATTTTTCTGTAATTTCTAGAGCGTTTGTTTCACCACTACTATTAAATATTGGAGTCCGGCATAAAAATATGACACGTATTTGGTGCTTAAGTCCAATTGTAAGATCATTAAAATTATCCTGTATATTTATTGATATAGACTACAGATAACTTTAACAAATTAGCAAGTATTTGTAGTTTGTAGTCTATATCTATTGGTATAATTTACTTTACAATCTGTTAAATTGAATTTGATTATTGTAAAAAAACCATAGCTTGGTTTATTTTTAACACCAATTTTTGGATCTCTTTCTGATGGTTGCCGTTCAAAATATGGCAGAAGGAGACCATTCATTTTTCTACTTTCTATTGGAATTATTTGTGGACTTTTACTTGTGGTAAGTCTTTTTTAATAAATGTCCTAAACTTTGAATTCTTTATCATTGAGATCGTACAGGAGATAATTTAGGGTAGATAGTAGATACATACTTAGGATTATGCATAATAAGTAGATTCTAAAATATTCTAAACATAATAAATTGTAAGCTTTTTTAAAAAATACTTTGTTTTTTGTTAGCCAAATGGAAAACCAATCGGGATTTTACTCGGAGATACATATCCAGACTCGATGACACAAGAACAATATCAATTTCAAGAGGATTTTTATTTAAACCAAAGTAGGCTTATGGAAAAAAATGCTGATGAAATTGAATTGAATCTAACAATGGTATAGGAATTTAAAAAAAAATTTAGATTACATTTAAATATTATGTTTTATATAAATTTTTTAGAATGGATTTGAGAATACTGAATCAACGATAACTACTAGTACAATCGAATCTGAATCTGAGGATTCTGTTTCAAATCACCCTTGGGGACTATTTTTTTCAAGTACCTTGCCTATCTATAAAATAATTTATTTTATGTATCTACTTGTATAATATGTACCTAATACAGAATTTATGTAATGAATTTAAGGTTACAGTTACTACTGTATTTTGATTTTATTTGACCTGTGATTATGGTACTTATTTTTTTTTTTTTTTACTTATTTTAGTTTTAGGGCTGCTATTGCTCGATTTTTCAGCGGATGCTTGTCAATCACCATCAAGAGCTTATATGCTAGATATTACTATTCCAGGTATAAATATACAAAATACATATTAGAATATCTACAAAAAGACCGTTTCAATTTAACATAGGTATTTATATAATTTATTTGCCCCTTAGAAAAAGCATGTTTTTCTAATTTTTTTTTTGAATTTTGGCCAAAATCTTGAGAATTTTATGGAATTTCTTTAAAAATATTTTCAAGTGACCCAAGACCCAAGGCGTAAAATACCAATCAAGTTTTCTAATAAATATTGTAGGGCTTCAAAGTACTTTAAATTTTTAAATATTTTAACTCTTATCAAAAGTTCTATCACAATATTACAAGTATCGGAACGGAATAGATATCTGTATACAGAATATGTCAAGTTTTTCTTACATTTTCATACATTTAAATTAAATTTAAATTTTGTGTTAAATAATAGAGGATCATACAAAGGGTCTCAGCACTTTCACGATAATGGCAGGAGCTGGAGGATCCCTAGGTATTTTATGGCAAATTATTCTTCCAAATATTTGAAATTATTCTCAATCTATAAGGTTATTTACTTGGAGCTTTTAATTGGGAAAATACATCAATTGGCCAATTTTTTGGGAGTCAAATGAGAGCTGTCTTTACATTCGTTCTACTAATTTTCATTGCGTAAGTTTTCCAATAGCTTTGCTTTTATTAGGTATTAGATAGGTAGGTATTGTTTATTTATCCTCAATGTCAGTAATAGTAGTATTGTTGTATCCGTAGTAGACGATTTGATGGTTCAATTGAATTTAAAATAACCTCGAATTACTCGAGTAAAGTAAATCTCGAATTTAAGTAGTGTATATAAAGTAGAGAATACAATATACAATGTGTTTTTTATGGGTAAATATAAAATAAAATATTGACTTAGGTGCGTGATCACAACGCTTCGAAGCTTTCGAGAAATCCCTATTGATCGACTGTGTAAGCTGAAATTCAATCAGGTCTGTGTAAATAAAATACAAATAAAATCCTTAACCCTTAAGACCTAATTCCAATTTTCTCAATACCTACTTACTTAATATCCTACCTACTTACAATTTAAACTTAAATAAATCTTCAATTTCATATTATAAAATCTCAATCTCAATAATGTATTGTATAAAATAACATTTACCTATTAAACATTTAAAGAGTACCCTAAAATATCCATATAAAGAATCTATGTATGTACCTAACCTACTATATTACCTACATTTTTCCAGATGCTCATAAAATCATAGAAAGGATATGCTACAATAGTATCTCGACGAGATCTTAAAGAAATTTTTGAATCAAAATTTTTTAATTTTCAGAACAAATCTGTGGATTTGGAATCGGTCAAATCACCTGCTGAATCACATGGGAGAAATGAAGATATCCCAACATTTTGGGAATATTTGAAAACTATAGTCAACCTACCCCAATCCTTGAAGATTTTATGTCTGACAAATTTCTTTTCTTGGTTCTCACTAGTCTCTTATTCATTATATTTTACAGGTATAATCTCTATTCACTTATAGCATGTATCTGCTGCATGCATGTATGAGTATGATTCGTATTAGGTATTTTATGTTTTACAACTTAATTCAATTCTGAAAAATTGGGTAAGCCTCAATTTCACTAGAAGACGTATAAAATCATGACTAATATTCGGTCTTTCAGAACTACAAAGTATATTAGGTACTCGTACTCGTAATTGAATATACTGTAGAAATGTAGGTATAAAGTATACAGATTACAGATGTATAAAAAAGTTATAATTTTGCATATTTTTCGAATTTTTTCTACCTAAGTGCTTTGCTTTTGATCTAATTCTATTCTATCAAGAACCTCAAATTTATTTCTCGTATTAATTTATGAATGAGTAATGCTGCTAAAGCTTGAATTTCTGTATTTTTTAAAAATTTATTCTCAGATTTTGTTGGTGAAGCAGTTTATGGTGGAAATCCAACAGCCCCTATAGGTTCTCAAGAAAGAAAATACTACGAGGATGGTGTACGTTTTGGGTCATTAGGGATGTCACTTTACTCGATAAGCTGCTCGATATACTCAATTGTTATTGAACATTTGATAATCGTATACGGGGCTAAATCTGTGTATATTTATGGACATCTAGTCTATTCGATTGGAATGGTTGGAAAAGTCTATTTTAAAAACCTAATTATATTTTTAAATTGACAACTTTTTATTAAAAAAAGGTATTAATGGCCATAGTGAGGCATCCAGTTGGGGTCATATTACTTTCCTTAACTTCTGGGATCATGTATGCAACCCTTTTTACCATGCCATACCTACTAATTGCTAGATATCATGAAATTGAGGTAATTATTTGTTATAAAATATTGACCAAAAAATCATTCAAAAAATCTAATTTTAATAAGGCCCATATGATTCGTAATGGATTAACTCTATCCGAAGAAGCCAATCTACCACGAGGTTTGGGTACCGATGTGGCACTTGCTTCCTCAATGGTAAAATTTAACTCAAAAATTTTGCAAAAATTTTGCAAAAATTTACAAAAAATCTTTTTTATAGGTGTTTTTAGCACAGATTACCCAAGCTCTGACACTTGGCCCGTTGATTAATGCATTTGGTTCAATCACATTGATAATCTATGCAGCGGCATTTTTCGCATTTCTAGGAGCTATTTCAGCTTCAAAAGTTATTTATTTAGATCTTTAAACATTTAAAAATTGTATTTATGTAATTCTAGCAGTATAGTAGTATAGTATGTATGTACATATCGTACAATTATATGATATGTATTTATATATAGGAGCATAGTACAAAATTAGAAATAAAATTAGATCTAAAATCTATTTCAAATTCAAAATTATGTCATCCTTGGCCAGGTATTCCTGCTGGAGGATTTGGAATTCCTCCAGGAGGACCGCCACCTCCTCCACCACCTATTTCATCATAAAATTCGAATTTATTTAAGTATTTACATGAAAAATTAATGGATTATACCTGGTGGTGCTGGTTGTGGTGGGCCTAAATTACATGGGTCTTGGACTGTAGTCATTGTGGGTTGACCTGGTAGGGTTGGCAAAGGCATTCCTAAAAGAATTTGAATTTTATTTATACTGTTCAGCCTATATATGTTTATACAGCCTATAATTTATACTGTTCAGTACCAGGTATTCCTTCAGATATATCCGTGCAAAATTTGCAAGTTTTTTCGCAAGAATAGTTCATTACTTGCTTCATCTTTTAAAATTTTCAAAATTTTCAAAAAAATTATCCAAAATTTTTGATACTCTCCTTACTTACCGAACAACAAACAGCAGTATTTGCAAATTCTTTGCAATTTGGCATTTTATCTTCACATTTCTTGCGATCATCATCTATTAGGTACGGTAAAAAAATTTAAAATTATCAACATTTTTACTTTGGATCATAATTTCTTATCCTTATGTAGGTACTCCTACCCTGTATATTTGATGGACATTTTTCGCAAAATTCGAAGCATTTAGCAGAAGATTGTGAGTGTGTTGATAACTTCAAAAGATTTTTAGAATCTACTGAATTATTGCCATTAATAATACGGCAATCACATTCCTTTTGAAATTCTGATCCATTCGAGCAATCCATCTCTTCTGAATCTGAATTATCTTTAACTATTGTATAACTATAAGAATTTTTTAATGATTGAAATATACTTAAAATTACACACCACCAAAGAATTATACTCAAAAATTTGGTCATTTTGAACTTTTGAACCTCAATAAAAGTGCCAAAGCCAAAATACGGATAACTTTCAACTATAGTATTCTGTACCTATTTATCTATCTAAATTCTAAATTGAACTTTTGGTAAACTGTGGTTCTCAATTTCAATTATATTATAAAATAGTCTAGCCAGAAAGGTAAGTACCTATGCTGCATGTAAGTGTAATAGATATGTTTATATTTACACTATATACATTATCTGGGTATTTGATCTCAAATTGATGTATAAACTAATAAAAGTAATCTTTCTCCTTGCCTTTATATTTATGTTAAGATGCTCCAGATTTCGAAAAAACAAAGAAATTATGTTAAGTACCTACGTATTACAATTACAATTAGCGCACAATCTCCATTGAATTATTCATTAGTTCCTACTATGTACTTCTAATTCTTATCCTAATTTTTATTATAATTATAATGCAAGCAAGGTCAGGTTAGGTTATATTGGTAAATATCGTCAGTTTCTGTGAAATGGCAAAATGTGATTTTGATTTCAAATCATATTTTTTCCTATGAATTGGATATTACCTAAACTATAATAATTTAAATTATGTAAAAATGCTTTCAGAACGAACAACACTCTTCATGTCAAATTTTCAAAATTTTAAACAATTTAGAATTTTGATTTTAGAAGTTTAGAAGTGCGTGGAAAGAATAATTTTTATTTATAACCTAATTCAAAATCAAAATTTAACTGACTTTTTATAAAAAAAAAGATTGCCGTAATAAGACCCGCGCCGCAGTACATTAATTTCTGATAAACAGAACATTAACACTTCTATAGAAGAAATTAAGCTAAAAAAATCCAGATTTTGACTTCGATTTACTTGTCACCTGTATGTATTTAGGTACTTGAACTTGACTTGTCCCTAACTTGACACCCATGAAAATAAACAAGTTCCAGATTGCCACTAATGGTAAAACTAATAAACTAAACTAACACTAACTATCAACTCTCGACTGTTCTTCCAAATTCCAAATTAGTCTTAATTCTTAATTACATTTACAATTTACAACAATTACTAATTGCACCTTGCAGTTGCACACTATTTGGGCGGGCATACAATTACAATTACTATTACCCCAGCCCCAAGGGCCCCCAAGGAAAGATGACCCAGGCCAAGACAAGACCAAGACCCAATTATTATTATCTCAGAATTCCCCAGTCAGGCAGACATGTCTATTTTTCGTGCTAGCTTTTTTCAAAGGAAAAAGGAGCTCAAAAAACAAAAACAAAAAGGAACCGAAAAAATCGAAATCGAATCGAATCGAAAGAAGCGAAGGAGCCGGGAGCCGGGTAAAGATTTTTGCAAGCAAGCAGCAAGATTCATCAAAAATTCTAATTGTTGTAAATTATAATTATAATTAAGAATTAAGGTAGGTATTTTTAAAAAATTTCAAGTTATATTATATATTAGACTATAAATGCTATATTTTATCTTGACAGGTTGACCTGGGCCAAGAGGACCATCATGGGCTCTATAGAGCAAGAAGCTCAGAGTCAACAACTAAAGTCTAAATTTAAAGTCTCATCATTCAACTCTGATCTGTCAGATTCGGATCTTTCAAAAAATATCAGGGAGAACTCGAATAGTATTTTTGAAATCATTCCGAAACTTATTATAGAACCAGAAATAGATGAAGAAGAGGTTCAATATGAGGTAAGATTCATACTAAATTTTATTTTGTATTTTTAGTTATTTTATTACTTTATTTACATGTATTGTAGAGTCATTGCATTAGTCCATTATATTATATACCTAGTATTATGTTCATCTTATTTTTGAATATAGAAATCAAGATTTGCATTAGCTTCTGGAGGAACTTATGGTGGTGGTGAATTATCTTCAACTATAGTATTAGATTCGGAATTATTGATCTCACCAAAATTGAATAAGGATAATAATGCTGCCGATTTACTCAAGCTACCATTCGACTCTGCAATTGATTTTATTGTTTGGAGAAGATCCTTGTTGATTGTTGGACTTGATACTTCAGAAATTATTCTTATTAACCCAAGGACACTTGAAATTAGAGAGAAAAGGTTAGTTTTCAATTCGACATTTATATGAATATGTACCTATTATACTATTACCTATTTTAACTTTACTAGTATTTTAAAAAATGGCATAAATATATGCATTACCTACTTGCTTTTTTGATTTTTTTTTAGAAAAGTATGTCCAAAGATTGCTGGTGGTGGGAGCAGATATTTTGTTGATGCATTCTTACACTCGAACAATGATCCTGAGAAAATTGATATAATAGTGGTTAATGTTAATTGTATCGTATATTCATTCTTGAATATTTCCCTATCTGATGGATCTCTGGATTTTACACACGATGAGAATGTGTCCTTTGATGTCGATACTACCTCAATCAAAGTTACAATGAAGAAGTATTTAGATGAGAACTCAAAAGTTGTTTCTGTTGCTTCACCAACACGAGATTTTTTAATTACAGCCGAAGAAGATGGTCATATTACAATATTTAAACTTCATCGTAATAACCCTGAAGTGAAAACCGAATTTAATGAAGAAATGGCTCAAACCGATTTTGTATTTTTCAATAGAATTAATCTATTTGAGACTCTATCAATTACACAATCAATAATTAGACCTTTAAGTATTGAGAAGATTCTAAGATTCGAAGGGTAACATTTTTCATGATCATTATAAAAATAAGATTTTATATTAATTTCTTTTTATTAGACTTTTGTTTGTACTCTTATCAACTGGTCAACTTGAAATTCTTTTTGATGATTTGCTACATCCAACTGAACCACTTCAATTACCTAAAGAAACACCGATGATTCAAGATTTTTGCCTTGTGTCAAGCCCTTCTGGTGTAAAACTGTGGGCCATTTGTTCAAATCATGAGACAAATCAACATTTTATTGGGATTTTTAAAGGAGGTGCATTCGAACTAGAATTTTTTATCAAAGTTCCAGCTGATGATCAATTAGCAACAGGATGTGGTGATCAAAAAAAGATCTTAAAATTTCCATCTCTTTCTTCACCTTTCGAAGAACCTTATTGTATTCTAGGTAAATATATAAATTAGCAATAGCAAATCCAAAATCATATCAAATGCTACATTACATACGATTCATCTTGGTACTTAATATTTAGATTTAGATCATTTATTCAATTAATTAAACTATTCATATTTACCCAATTATTTTTTATTTTTTTTAGAAAAAAGCAATGGAACAGTTAAATATTATGAAATGACAGGTAATTAATTCCTACATATTTTTAATTTTACTTCCTTAGTAGGTATGTACGTACGAATGCATTTTATATATTTATATTTTATAGAAAGTAGAAGTAGAAATAATTACTTTATTGCATTTTTAATTTTATACCTTTTTTACCTCAGGTTCAGTTTAAATACATAACTAATCTATAGTATACTCGTAGTATGAATTTATATGAGTATTTTATTTATTTTGTAGAAACCTCAAAGGAAATCACCTTTAAAAGATTACTGGACAAGGGTTTATTTGAAAAAGCAGCGATTTTAGCTGAACAATATGGTCAAGACATTGATTTGGTCAATAAGGCGAAGCTTGAAGCGAAAGCTAAAGAACTCATTCATAATAAAGGATTTGAAAAGGCTGAGATAATTTTTGAAGGTAAGTAATATCTTATTATCACTCAAAATATAATATCAAAAAAGTAAAAAAAAAATTTTTTTAATTTTTTCTTTTATCCTCTTTTAATGTTAGATTTGGTCCGGATTCTTCATCTTATATCTGATGCTGTGTACATTTGCAGGTTCTGTGAAGAATTTAAGTTTTCTGACGATTTGTCAAAAATAAATTGGGTCAAGCAACTTTTGAATATTGGGCAAAAAAGAGCATTTGATTGTAACAAGTCTATAGAAGCTAAAAGAATGCTCTTGATACGGAAAAAGTTTTTCACTTTTGAGCAAGTATTTCCATCAGGATCTGTCAAAGAATGGAATTATTTCAATGGGTCATCAAACACAATGTTTCTTCAATCCAAAGATTTCCTTGATAAAGAAGAATTTAGCAAGAGTGAAACAGTTTGGTTAAGGCATTTAGATGAATTTTTTTCAGATTTGTCTATAAATCATTTCGCTCATTTCTACTGGAAATTATTTAGCCATCGATTAGAATCAATTGAAGGTCAATCACTTTTTAAATCCATATTTCCCTCATTATTAGATAAATATTCTGAAGAGAATACAAGTTTGAAGTTAGAGAGCATGATTGAATTAGTTAAAAGACAAGTATTATCATTGGAGAGAGAAACTACTTGGCCTGCTGAAGCCTGTGCTTTTTCAAAAATACTCATCTCTATTCTCGAAACTGAGCTTGGAAAATTAATATTACTTCCTAAAACTGAAAAAAAGAATATCACAAAGGTGTCTGTTTGCCAAGATATTTTAAAAGAAATTCAGATAATTCTTGATGCGCTTAATGAACTTGCTGATTTGAAGGCTTCCCATTCTATTTTAGTTCCTTACATAACTTATACTCAGGTAAGACAAAAATAAGATGACTATTATACGAGTACTCGTTTATAGCTAATTTATACTCGTATTTATCATTTTATTTTTATAGGAAAATGAATTTGAAGTAGTAAATTCTATGCTTAATAAATTGTTCTTCAAAGACGAGATAAATCAATTTGTAACCAAATTTCTAAAACCATTTGCGAAAAAGAAGCATCTTGATGTAAATGTTTTATTTTCTGAACATATTAAGGTAAGTCTGAATCCTTCAAGATCAAAAACTTGTAAAATAATTTTGTATTTTGTATACCTATTTATTTTTAATGATTTTAGACTGTTACTGGAGAATTAATGGGGTTTTTTAATGAGACCGACATTCCATTTGAAGAGAGACTTATTAGCTTAATTGATTTTATAACAATTCCTAAAACAAAACTTGAGAGTGTCCTTATCATGGCTTCAGAGTGGCCGGTTCCTTGGTCGGAGCCTATGCTGTTTTTGGTGAATAATATTCTTAAAATGCCTTTGAATCAAGAGTGTTCAGCTATAAAAAACAAAATTAAAATGATGAAGCAGCAAATTCCATTCAGATGTATTATGCAAAAATATCGGCTTAAATCGAAAACATTGCAGAGTGAACTTGGAGTTGAGGTAATTAATAATAATAATTTAAGTAATTACCTAATATTTGTTTATTTTTGTTTAAATAAGCATAACTTTTTAATCTCATTTTTTGAACTTTCTTTTTAGCTTGCATTGAAAAGGATCCTTGCTTCAAAGAAAGAAAACATTACGATGATTGCCTCGAGCTTATTAAACACACTGGAAAGATCGACACATTAAAGTTTCAAAAGATTCACAATGATATTTTAAGGCTTGATCCCGAAGATATTGATGATTTGAATATTCCATATGATAACACCGAGTTAATTGAAAGACTACTCTTTTGGATACTCTGCGAGTTCAATTTTAAGGTAATAAATGCTCATAATACAAGAGTAGGTTTGTATTTAATTTTTGTATTAATTACAGCTCGATCTCTGTGAATTCGATTTCGAATTGAACAAACCAAACTATTGGAATTGCATATCAAAGCTTGGGAAATC
>JAQIXA010004207.1:0-11881 GCA_034699045.1 Nanhermannia cf. coronata Gr-Ori-00579 | reverse complement strand
TAAAACCTATATAATAATTAAATGTTACTAGTTTCAATATTGCAAATTGGTATCGCTCTATAATAGTTAATAGTTTTTTTTATTACAATTATTACATTACTTATCATTTTATTTTTTTAAGATTAAATTTAAGATTTGTTCGAATGATTTCAATATGAATCTTGTTAACATAAGTTCCTAAACATAAAAAAATGGTTAATATACTGATATTTTTAGAATTTTTTACATTTATTCTAACTGAATTCAAAGTTAATGGGAACAGGATTGGAATTTTAAGTAATGAATTATCTCAAAACGAAAGGGTTCATTTAAGAATACTGACGCGTTTTCGTGGATTTTGTATTTTTCATATCTATCAGAGTGAAATTCAATTATCTCAAATTTTTGTTCAAAATGATCAGAAAATTTTAGATCCAGTTTATTTTGAAGATTTTAAAAATTTGGTTCGAAGGAGACTAAATCCTGTGACAGGCGAGCAGAAAATATTTCATTATGGAAAATATGTTCGATGTACAGGAAAATTATTTACATTTCAAAATTTCAATCTAACCGAACAAAAGAAAATTTTGTCAAAATTAGGTGATCAAAATCAAATTGACCGCTTTCCTCAATTTGTCATCTTCAATATACTGCCCTCTCTCGGTGTAAATGAAAATCCATATTTTACTCCAGAGTTAAATGAGGCACTTTTTAGGCTACCTTTGGATTCGACAAAATTTCTACTACTGTACAAATCCAACATGTACTTTCTCGGTTTAAATGGTGTCAATTATTTTCATATAATATCGTTAACAGATTTTAGTGAAAGTTCGCTAGATTTAGATTGGACTAAAGTTCACAAAAACAGTTGGGGTAAATCGATAAACATTAGTTTTCATTTTTACAGTGTTCTGAAACCATGTCGGACTCTTCATCAAGTTTATTCTGGTCATTTATCATATTGTATTTTCAACATATTTTCAGATTTGCATAATTTTACAATAGATTATGATCCAAGTAAAAATTCACTTGATTGGAATTTCCGTACTAACATTGTAATAGATACAGAAGGTGTTTTAACATTGGAAAGGAATGACTTATTTTTATCTAAATAACTTTTATACATCAACAATGAAAAGTTTCCTCGTCATTTCTTCTAAATCTGGTCAAAATTTATTTTCAATCTTCTACCCGATTGACTGGCAAACCTGGACCGGTTTCATTTTCTCAGTTATATCAATATCGACAATAATGACTTTAATTTTGGGAGGCGCGCACTCTCTGGCCAGAACTTTCAAAATATTTTTTGTAATAATTTCAGCATTTCTAGAACAAGATCAACCAACTCCACCTATTTCTAATAATAGGAATAAAATATTAAGATTAAGATTAATTTATGCCCTACTATGGTTGTGGAATTGTGCTGTAATTATGCTAAGTAATTTATACAGAGGTGAAATTTTTACACATTTGGCGGCCAAAACTGAGCCATCCTGCCCTCTAAACTTTATTCAACTGTCAAAATCCGATTTACATATTTTAACTACCGATAGCTTGAGTATGAAAAATGAAAATAAAAATAATTCTAACCAAGATAATTTCATTTACTTTTCTTTATTGACACAGTTAACCCAAGAGGGGAATAAATCACATTACCATGGACTTTTTCAAAAAGTTATATTTTTAAACGTTAACTACGGGCATGTAATAAGTAAGCTTGTTTCTAGAGCCAAATTAACTTCAGATGAAGAATTCGGTCTAAGAAATAGAACAATCGAAATCAAAGGAGATTGGAGACAAATTGCTTATTTTGATTCTACTCCACGTTTGAAAATTTTCAAAGAAATATTTGGCATATTTTTAACAGATGATCATCGTGAGTATTTTATACGAGAATCGCAAGAGGAAGACTTTGAAATCAGAGTTGGGATCTGGTATAGAAAAAATTATTTGGCACCATTTTTTTCACAAAATATGGGAAAATTAGTTCAGAGTGGAATTTTTTATGAATTCAAAAAACTTAAAGATCAGCATGAATTAATATCAACGTATCAAGGAATGATACAAACAGAAAGTATAAAAGTTCGAGACCCGAAGGAATTTATAAGGGGAAGATTGGAAGATATACAAGTATTTTTGACAATTTTTAGCATCATTTTATTTCCAGGTGTGATCACTCTATTTTTGGAGAAATTTATGCGAAAAATTTTAATTTTAAGAATACAAAATTTTATTAACGATATTAGCATTATGATTCTTATGAATATTTGTGGCATATTTTATAAAATATATTTAATTTTCATCTGGTATTTTTGGAAAATATAAGCAAGAATTACATACATTTTATGCTAATCAGGCCTAATCTTATGACTTTGATAATAGGTAGGCAGTTTACTTACGATGGCTTTTTCACCGTTTTAGAAACCATGGTAGGGACAAGACTCTTTAAATAGTCTCTCTAAATAGCCCACTCAGAGGCTTGATTTAAATTCTGTCCGTAGACACATTTTACTATGCTAAATTAAAATTTTGATAAAAATTCTGATACGATATAAAATAAAAAGCAAACAAGTGTGCTTCGCACAATTGCTATCAGTGGAATTATCGAATACACTTTCATTAGCATAGAATAGTCCTAAGTGGATTGATTTCATAACCTTTCTTCAAAAAAATTTCGAGATCAAATTTTGAAAATTTTGGTTTATTGAAATAAATGTCGGGAGGCATTTCCTGTGAGGACCTTACTTACTTCCCTTCTTCTTTTCCATTCTTTATTCAACTGAGATTTACTCTGGCGTTTCAATTTCGGCATTTTGATTTTTGATTTTATAAGTTCAAAAATATGGGTCTAGGAACAGCAAACGAATTTCAAAATCAAAATTTCAAATTTTGAAAAGGTATTCAAATTCAAAATCCGAAGTCCATAAAAATCCCTACCTCAAAATCAAATTCTATAATTGTAATTTAGTAATCAAAAATGGCCGTCGGAACATCGGCCTTTTCGAGGCGAGGTGTTCTATTATTCTTGTCGTTAATTCCATTCCAAACTATAACTTCGAAATAGGTTAGTTATGAATTATGAAGGTGTATGGAAACTTTCAAGTCAATCAGAGCAACCGTTTTTGAAGTTATTGTCCCTAATCGGATTGTCACTAACATTTTTCTTAGAACTAAATGTAATTAGAGAAGAGAAAAAAGACCAAGTATTTTTTTAAATTGGAATTTTTTTTAAACTACCCTACTTATTTAGGGTTTGATAATCAGAGACTTGCAAAAATTTCCCTAAACACTAGCAAAAATTTTTCGTAAAGGATATCTTCGGTTTTCAATGGACTTTTGGGCCTTTATATGAGGTTTTACATGGTAAAGGCCCAGAAGTCGAAGATATCCTTTCCTTTAAAAACTGTCAAAAATTTCCCTTAAATTTCTCTTAAAACTCTTCTATATTTGCTCAAAATTTGCTCGAAATTGCTACTTATAATGTGCTTTCATGAATATATTGACCTTTGACCTACAAAATTGGCTCAAATATATGTTTTTTATCAATTTTCAAAACGAACAATCGGAAGGAATGTCTCGTAAACTAATCTTAAGATTACAGTATATTACGAGTATTGAATTTTGCCTAAAATTTTTATCTTCTATTATTCTATAACAAAACTTGGAATAAAACGAATACCTCAAACAACTTCAAACAAATTTTACATGTAATAAAAATAGATAAATCTGGCAGAATTTTGTAGGTCAAAGGTTGAAAATATTTCAGCTATGCATGTGACAGTTAAGAGCGAACATTTTTATATACTTTGTATATAATTTTATATTTAAAATTAGATCTAAATTTTTTGGAGAACTAATGCAATGGCTTTATAATTTATACAATCATTCTTACAATTTGAAAACGCTAAAATACTTATCAAAGTTCTGAAAATATTTGTAATTTTCGAATTTTTTTCAAAAATAATTTTTTATTTAAAAAATATTTCAATTTTTCAAAAAAATAATCCATTTTAAGTCGATATTTTTTTGATTTTTATCAAAAATCGCTAAAAACTCGTGATTTTCGTCAAAAATCACTAAAAATTTCTTAAAATTTCTCTAACAGTAAAAATTTCTCTAAAACCCTCAAAAATTTCTTTATTTCTTTTCTAAATATTGCACTATTTGACCTAAAATGGATAGATCAGCGAAAATAATCGTTAAATGAGCAATATTTGCGAATTTCTTTTATTGGTTAGAACAATTTTTGCAAGTCTCTGCTTATAAAGTATTTATTATTTTAGCTACCTATTTTTTTTATTTTAAAAGCATTTTTAGAATTTTAAAATTACTAGACTTTAGACTTTAGGTTTCAATTTAAATCAAGTTTTTTAATCCATTTACCTACATAATTTCTATACTTGAGATATTCATTGAAACTCGATACTACTAGCTCACAAATCGGTTCTATTCTATGACTATGTGGTTCTACAAAAAAAGGTTTTATATAATTGCTTTTTAAGCGTCTTTTATTTTCAATAATTTCCAAGCCCAAGTGTCCAAGTATGGCAATTCGTATAATTTTCCAATCTACTCGTAGTACATACATATATTATTATTGCCTGTAAATACAAATTCATTTAATTCGGTTCTTATAAATTACATATTTGACATTTAAAAGTAAGGGTAGGGTACATAGTAAATGTGACCGAGATTCGAGAGAGAATGTTCATTTTAATGAAACAATTCCATAAAACTATTTAGGTACCTAAATTGATTATACAAAGTATTGTGGTTTTGCATGTAAAGTTCAGCTGAGACTCTAACACCACTCGGCTACCGTGCCCATTGGATATCCCTATACTTTACCCCTATTTTTGATTTTTATGCTCATCTTTTGTGAAATGGATACCTATATAATAATATTATTATCATTCTGATTATCCAGTATTTTTTTTACAAAAAATGTGATCTATCTTTTAGATTAGATAAAATTGTTTTGAGAAAATTAATATTGAAGGTAGGTATGCAATTTATTTTTTATAGAAATTCTTGTAATTATTGTAGTAAAATAATTTAATGTAAGGTGTACTGTGTAAAGTAAGTAAGGTAGTAAATAAGTAATAAGTTTTTATGAATAATAATTAGGTACATTATAATAATACAAAGTACAAAGTAATTAGTAATAAATAACGTATTATATAAATTAAAGGGCAGATAGATTCTATAAAAACTTAAGAAATCTAAAAGTTTGAATATTTTTCGTGGATTTTAGAAAGTTTTGAAAGAAAAGTGAACAAAATGGAATTTAAGAAAAATTAAATTAATTGTAAATTCAGATAATATACATATTAGATTTTAGATTGTTAAATTATTAGACAGAGATTTTGAGTCTGTGCTGCTGTTGGAGGTGTATAATCCAAAATGTATTTCACCCGGATTTGGCTCTCCAAAGTTGATGAAATCTGGAAAAGAAATTAGAGTTTATTAAAAATTTTACCTACTAATTTACTAGAAATATACCCGTGATATAATCACGGTCTAGTTTGTTTAATTTAAATGAAACAAAAGAAATTCATTTTGTTCATTTCATTTTGATAATTTGGTCCAATTTGACACAATTGAACCCAATTGCGCTGTAATCTCATTCTTTAAACTTTAAAGTTGGCAATTTCGAAAACTAATGAAACAATTTTCATTTTTAATTGTGTGGATGAAAGTCAAATGCATGATTTTTTTATTGTGTCAAAAAATTCATACTGGCTTATTTTTTTGACACCTTTTTTTCTTTTATGTAATTCCCTTATCCCCCTTGGTTAAAGCTTTCAAACTTATCGTTAGGTACAATGCTATGACATACAATGCTATGCAAAGCTATGCAATGATATGCTATGCAATGCTATGCAATGCTATGCAATGCTATGCAATGTTATGCAATGCAATGCAATGCAATGCTATGCTATGCAATGCTATGCAATGCTATGCTATGCAATGCTAAGCAATAAAATGCTATGCTATGCTATGCAATGCTATGCTATGTTATGCAATGCTATGCTATGCAATGTAATACAATGCTATGCAAAGCTATGCAATGATATGCTATGCAATGCTATGCAAAGCTATGCAATGCTATGCAATGCAATGCTATGCAATGCTATGCTATGCAATGCTATGCAATGCTATTCAATGCTATGCTATGCAATGTAATACAATGCAATGCTATGCTATACTATGCATGTAATACAATGCTATGCAATGCTATGCTATGCAATGCAATGCTATGCAATGCTAAGCAATGTAATGGTATGCAATGCTATTCTATGCAATGCTATGTAATGCTATGCAATGCTATGCTATACTATGCAATGCTAAGCAATGTAATGGTATGCTATGCAATGCTATGCTATGCAATGCTGTTATGCAATGCTATGATATGCAATGATAGTATGTAATGCTATGATCACGATCCGTAGTAACTGCAATAGCATCTTTCATAGAAAAAACGATAGAGGACCTGGGCTGTGCCTAGGTCCATAATCATATGGTATCTTTAGGCATTTTGAGTCAATATTATAAGTTTTATCGAGAAAATTATGTAAATACCTACTTATCATTTAGTTATTGACTGTTAGATAACTCACCTGGAAATTCTTAATTTTCAAATAAGTGACAGTGGTCCTGGACAGCGATTCCAGATTGATATTTATGTTTTGGCCAAGTTGGGAACGGTACAGTTCATTATGAAGCTCCAATTTTCTTAACTCTAAAATGAAAAAAAAATACTCATTTAACCAGGTACTTGAAACAGTGAAATGTAGCCAAATACTCAGAATGATTAAAAAGCTTTGGATCGGCCAATTTATAATCAACTGCTCAAGAGCTGATGTTGATTAAGTCCTAGTTCTAAATCTTAAGCTATAGGTTTTATTAGGCAGGTTAGTTAGATGAGATTACCTTTTAAATGTGATAAAATTCCAAAATCCATGGCATCAAAATTATAACGGTCATCCGATTGCTTGAGAATAAGTCGGGTCAAAGTGTTTACACATGTTAAGTCTCCCAACTCGTCGAATCCATTTTCAAGTTCTAAGCACTTGACATTTGGGAAATATTTCTTCAGGTCTCGAATTCGAAAGCCTCGACGACTTCGACTCTTTGAGTAATTAATGGGTAATTTTTCGAGACTTTGGGAAGCTCCATAAAAAATCGTATCCCACACAGGATTGGGTACAAATTGAAATATCAGATCCTTCAGTTTTGGGAAGCATCCTGCTAAATCCAAACGATCTGTGGCTGGAGCATAACCGGCATTAGACCATTCCATTATCTTTAAATCTATTTGAAATAAAATATTTTTGAATTCTAAAATTACTCAATGATAGATAAGATATAAATTAAGCAATTAATTTGTCTAATTTATTAAAAATGGTACCTTTCAATTGCGGCATTTGAGGAATTTTGAGCTTTCCAAATGATTTACCAGATAACTCGGCTAAATGAATTTGAATTGAGAGGGATTCCAGGGTCTTCGATTGACAACTTAAAAATTGGCTCAGATTGGGGAAAAAGACAAGAAATGATGTGTTTTCGCCATCAAAAAATTCTTCAAAATCTATTTCGAATTTCTTTAATCTTAAACCCATGGTGTGGGACATTTTGATCAAGTTCTCAGAGACTGTCACAATATTGTATTCAGGCACAGGCTCATTCCAAAATTTCTCACCTAATACGGAAATTTTCAATTCTTGCAAATGAAGTATTCCAGAGTGACGAAAAATGTCCAAATGTTGTTCAATTGGCCCATGCTCCAAATCGAGACTTGTCAATTTTGGCGCTATTTTAATCAAATTTTCCAAAACATAGCACTCATTTTGTATAACTTCAGGCATTTGATAATCTGCTTCAGTAGAACTTAATTGGAGTTTGAGCTCTTCCAGTTGAGGAAATTTCAAATTTTCTGGCCAGGTAATTTCTCCACCTGTCTTAACAAGAATAAGACCGTAGATTTTCAAAACTTTCACAAAATTCCCACACTTTTGAAAAAAATCAATTAACTCGGCCATGTAGATTTCACCAATCTCTATTGACAAAACTTTGGGTTCAAAAACTTGTAGAAATTCGAATCTATTCGAAGAAATGTTCCACAGATTGACTTTTGCAATAGAATGATCCAGAAAGTGACCTGTCCTTGAACCTCTCATCAATTTTGTAAAATCTTGAAATTTATCTAAATATGTTAATTTTATTGGTTTGAGTAGAGGTGCCAATTTGTGTAGCTCAGCTGATGCAGCTTCGTTCCATCCTGATGATACTGATCGACACTTTTTTAAATCCTCAATCGACATCTGGCTCATCATCACTTTAATCACCTACAAAAGTTAATTAAAAAAATAAAATCATACAATCTATATTTTGTAGTGATTTTAAATCTAAAATAATTATAGCTTACTATATTTAAGAGAAATGGATTAATATCAAGGCCATCAAAATCATCCTGGCCAACTTTGTCGCCATCATCTTCAACAACACCACCAGCTCCATCAGCGTTTAGCACCTAAAAATAAATTATATAGTGTATCAGTCAATTTACTAACAAGTCTCAAATAACAACTATTAATACATGATTTTTTATCTACTTACTAAATTAACACCAGCATCTTTGTCATAAATATCTCCTTCATCATCTCCACCACCACCTTCAATCTTTGCCAACTAAAAAATGTTAAAATGTTAAAATTAAGAAGAAGGGTTAGCTAAATAGAATAAGCTGGGTTTTAAAAAGGAACTTTTATTAAGATATTTTACCAATTAAAATTCTAATTTCACTTACTTGACCATCGTCATGTTGAGCCCGAGCTCCAGCACCAGAACCATCGTCAACGTCAATATGACCAATTTTGACCTAAATAATAATAGTAATGGTAATTGAATTTAGGATATTTTATAAATGAATTTGTTCTTTTAAAAGTCTTAAAGACAAAATACGAAACGAGTTCAAACGAGTAATGTATATAAATGTTAAAATTACCTTCTTATTGGGACGGTCAGATGAGACACCAACTTCAACACGACCACCACCACCACTACCTTCTCCATCATCAACGTTTGCCACCTAAAAAAAATAAAAAAAAATGTCAATTTATAAACAAACTCTCGCTACTAAATACATACTCTTTCTTAATATAAATAAATGGTTTATTTTAATTCCTTATTTTTAATTACTGAATTGCTATCATATTTGTCTTCATCATCTCCACCTTCACCGCCACCACCACCTTTAATCTTGACTAACTAAAAAAAATATCAAAAATTAAGAATCAACTAGCTTGTAAAGATAAAATAAGTAACTTTATTTAGAATAGCTAGTTTTACTAATTAAAATTCTAATTTTACTCACTTGACCATCATCGTGATGTTGAGCACGAGCTCCAGCACCATCGTCAATGTGACCCAGTTTGACCTAAATAATAATAATTATTTATACATATTTGTAATTGAAAAATTTACGTTAAAAGTCATTGACAAGCAAAATATGAAACGACTAATCCTAAGATACGTATGTTTAATTTACCTTCTTAATGGGACGGCCAGTAGAGCTTGAGGGGTCATCGTCAAGGTCAATGGAGTCATCGTCATCCCTTGGACATCCCTTGGAGTTGGACATTTTGGTCAATTTATTTATTTATTTAAAATGAAAAAGTTTACTTTTTGAGGATTTTTTTATTACGAAATTTTTAATTTTTTACTAGTTTTTACGAAAAATCGAAAAACGACCAGAAATTAAATTCTTTCTATTTTTTCGCTGAAATTAGAAATTCTTTTTATTACTCGTAAAATAAACGGTCGACTATTTAAGAGTATCACATGACAAATTGCATTATCTCGATTTTTTTGTCAATTGCAATTCCCTACATCTCGAAAAAGTTGATTTCTCAGATCAGAAAACGTAAAATAAACCAAAACCTGATGATTTTTTTTTTGTTATTTTTTGATATCACAACTAGGCTTTAATCAACTCACTAGAAGTTGATTATTAATTGTGCGAGCAAAGCAATGAAGTCATCACAAGTTGCCTCATTTTTCGGGGTTAAAGGTCAATTTTCTGTTTAAATGGAGGTCAAATTTGTAACCTCTAGAACCACTTAAACCTCATTTTAGATTTTTCCCATTTGATTAACATAGGGAACCCTTAAAGGGTCCCCTCAACCCCAAGGGGTGAGGCAATCTGAAATTTTTGTCGAAATGGCTCTCCGAGACCCTATGTCCTTCATGCCAAGTTTGGTTAAGATCGGTCCAGTAGTTCTCGAGCTATCCTCTGGATAGACATACAGACATACAGACAGACAGACAAACAGACGGACGGACAAAGTGTAAGCAAAGTTGAATAGTAAGTGCTGGCTTCGCTCGCACAAAAATTGAATTTTTTCAAGAAAAATTGAGTTAGACCAATATGCATTTTGACATAAAATCGAGATAAAGCAATTAGTAATTTTTTACAAGTCAATTCTTGGTGGAATAAGCTTTCCCTTGCTTTCACTAAAATAAACTTTTAATTATAAATATCCATAAGATTTGATTCTGAAACTTGCGAATTTCAATATTTTAGGAATTTGATGAACCCTATATTATTATAGTACTCTAACTTCAATCAAAATCTGATTTTGTTGAACAAACTGGAGCATAAAGTGCAAAATAACTTTGAAAAATTGCATCAAGTAAGATCCATATCTATTATTATGAGAATTTTGTTAAATTTTTATAAGTAATTGCAATTAAATAATAATGTAATAAATATGTGAAAGATTCCATTTACAGACCTAAATGAATTTCCAAATATAAATATAATCCATGTAGGATTATATTCATTTTTATTAATCATTTTCAAATTATTTATTGCAAATCCTTACTACCAAAAATCAAAATTAATATAGGCGTATATTGTATATCTATTAATGGATATCTTATATTATAGTGTAGGTATATCATAGTTTTGGTCATTTTTGCCAGGTCAAAAGATCATTTTTTTAAATAAAAAAACAAGAATAAATTGGGATAACTTCAAGTTTAAGTAGGTGTTTCGTATGTATAGTAGATGGGGCCAGTTGGACTGGTGACCCGCGGTGAAGCGTCGGTTGAAATTCGATGGAAGGTCGAGAGTTCGAATCCGGCGTGAGTGTGAATATAAATAAATTTAGTATAGGTATTTAATACCTCTTAAGCCCTATTAAGGCACTATATCTCCAGTTATATATCATAAACCACATATTTCCCAAGTCGTTTCGACTGATTACTCATTGGCTTACTTTATAAATAGATCTTTTAAGCTCGGTGATAGGCTTGATTATCACCAAAAATGGCCGATAAAAAGACCTAAAAATTTTGCAAAAATTTTGAAAATATATTTTTGATTCAAATTAACAATTGAGTAGTGTTAAGAATATCCTATCGAGTTTTGATTCTGACATCTGATCGAAAACATGACTGATCAAAAAATAAATTTTTTGCGACAACTCATCGAATAAAAAGCGACAACTGATCGAAATTGTGTATTATCTAGGAACCACGAAATATTGACTTTCAAAATTTTAAAACTTGCTTTTTTAGCTTTAAAAAAATGCTTTTTAATGCTTTCATTTTTGAAAAAATGCTGTTTTTTGCTTTATAAAATTTGATCATTTTCAGTGAATCATAAAAATTTGAAATATTTTTAGAAAAAAGATGTTTTGGGTCAAATTTTCAAAATTTTGAGGACTTTTTTGTTGGCCTAGCATAGAGGTCTGAAATTATGAAAGATAAAAGGCATAATATAACTTGTACAGAAATTTTCAAATCTATTTTTCCTAACCCTTTAATTCAAATATTTTCTCAAGATTTGAGAGTAAAAGTTACACTTGCCCTTGCCCTTGTAATTATATGAGGGATA
>JAQIXA010004206.1:0-11882 GCA_034699045.1 Nanhermannia cf. coronata Gr-Ori-00579 | reverse complement strand
GGTACAACATATCCAAAAATCAGGAAAATCAAAAATCTAAATTTTTTTTTACAACAGAGACCTATTAAACTTGCTCACAAGTTATAATCGGGGTTTTAATCGAATCGATTTAGTTATATAGAATCCCGATTCTTCGGTCTTTCGTCGATCTTGAAGGCAATTTTAGATCTCAAAATTCGATCAAAATATGAAAATTTGATAGCTTTTTTGAAACGAATCAGAGTCGATAAAAGTCATAAAAATAATCGAATTATTAAAAATTCATAAAAATATTTCAAAATCTCACATTAAATTTTACCAATACATAATACCAATAAAATAAGTACCTTACACCCTTACTTTTAAGTATACATATGCACCCTACTATACAAAAAATCTTCACAAAATCAAAATTTTGTCAAGTTAAGACTTTGGTATATATCTTATTAAAGTCTTTTTAAGGGCCTAAGGGCCGATTCAAGATATTTAGGCATAAAGCTTCAAAATCACAATTCTAAAAATTTCATAAAAATTTAGAGATTCCAAAAAATAAAAGAAAATACGGAGAATGCTCAAAACCCAGAACTCGTTTCCTTAATCCTTACTAATTAATTACTCAATTTACTTATACGGATACTTTATCACAAATTCATTAATAATTATAATATTAGCATATATAGGTAGGCTCAGGTAGCATAAATTTTTAAAAAATTCAAGAGCTATTGGCTATTACTATATTATCAGCAGAAATTGTCATCTTGAATCTATTCAATTTAAGGCATTTCTTGTAATTTTGTGACTTTTATCTTTATCACAGACAATAGAAAAAGAGGCTTCCAAAATTTTGTAACTTTACTCGTAATCATCTCCAAATTTTGAGACACGATTTGTCACCTTTTTTTTGGCATTTTATTTTATTTTTGTAAGAACTAATTTTTTCTTCAAATAAACCACAACCTGAAGGTCAATGCAAAAATATCATATACCTACACATATGTATTTGCATCGAGTCTAGAGTCTAGGAGTATACCTAATCAGGAAATTTGACCTTTGTGTCATGAATACAAAAAAATGAAGCAAATCTAAACTTACCAACTTCCGGGTTTCTTGATCTATCACCATTTTACTACATACTACCTGTTGCAATTTGTTTTAAGTTTTACGTAGAACATATAGGTAGGTACCTGTTTATATTTTTTTTAAATAAAAATTACTCTAGTGTCTTATCTAGCACTATATGTGTATCTTGAGTTCGAGTATCATTTGCATTTTAATGCGATTTATTCATATCATAATCATAATCATACTAGATTATCTAAAAGTATAATAACGATTTTTTGCAGTCTTTTAAACTTTAAATTAAGAAATTAATACATTATCTCAATATTTTACAAATCTATACAAATATATTCAACTGAAAATATCTTAAAATACTTAAACATTTTGCACAATACCTAGGTATGTATATTATGTAATATTTTATCAAAAGTTATGGAAAATAGATAGATATGTATCCCATCAAAATCAAAATATTTCTAACTGTGTGAATCATTATGAAGTGTATCTAATTTCTAACATGTATTTTGGTAAAAAAAATTACTAATCCTTTTTTTGTGTCTCATCAGGTGTTTCAGTAGCAGTAGTTCTTAGACGATGTCTTCGAGTTTGATTCGATTGGGACTATAAGGATTGGACATACATATTTTAATTACAATTAATTATTATGGTACATAGAAAGGGATAATGGTATTATTGTGTTTACAGCTACTGTCCAATCCTGCACACCAAAATCGGCGAATAATGGCACTGGTCGCATTCCTGGTGGCGAAGGTACTGCAAAAAAAATCACAAAAAATAAAACCAGAAATGAGGTTCTAATTCGAATGTGTTATACTAAATATTATAGTAATAAATTATAAAAACTCTTATCTTCTTTTTTACTAAAAAATTAACTCACAAGTCGCTACGTAAAAGTGACCAATAACCAAATTGACCAAATCTAACACATATTTTAATTCAGCTCTTAAATACCCGATTCTGGACTCGATTTTACATGGATTTAATCATAAAATCGAATAAGTAACTTTAATTATACCGGTCGGTAGGTAGGTACTAAAGTTACTTATAATTCAACTCCGAAAAAAACCTAACTTCGGTTCGGTCTACATTTTACAGAATTTATATTCAAAATCGCGACAAGAATTTTTCAGAGCTGAAATATATAAAAATAGACTATATATTTAAAGACAGATATTGGTAACAGATAGTACAATCCTGTATCCTACTACTTATAATGTCCATTTAAAATCATTCAGTTCATATTTAGATTTAGTATGATATTGACAATCCAATAAATTGACCATTTGACCATAAAAAAAGTTAAAAATCACAAAAAAAAGCATCCATATAGGTAGTTAGAAATGTAATATAATAGTAATCGAATCGAGTTGTTAGGTTGAGGGCAGGAATACATATAAAAAATGAAGGTTTTTTACACCATTCCGATATACCTACTCGAAAAATGTTTAAAAAATAATAACCCACGTTGCTCTAGCATGTGCACGTAGACGTAGCCCAAGCAGTGCACAGGTAACAAAAATAATTAGAATTAACTATACCTATAAGTAAAATACCTAGATAAAGTATTCGAAAAATAACAAACGAAGAAGAAGCCAACAGAGAGTTCATGATCAAAACGAGTGTGAGTCATGCTTATATGATCTCAGATCTCTGTAGATCTCCAAAGCTAAGATATATTATAAAGTATACAAAATACAAACTCTAAAAAGTCTTAAAGTTGTCAGGCAAGTAATTCCAAGGTTATGGTTCGCAAAAAGGTGGATTTCTTGGTTTGGTTTGGGAGTTTACATTTTATCCTATACACTCTATTCTATAACAAACTATCCACATCTTATAACATAATGATACGCTTTACTTGTTCCACACACATTATTACCTTTATTTTAACTTTTTTTTGCTATTTCTCGAGTCAATATATTCATTTATAAACTAACGATAAGATTTGTTTTACCTACGATTACGATAAAAAGATTTGTACTTGTAATGCAATGAAATAAGATTCATACCTTCGGCATAATAGTCGTCTAATTGTGGATCCCAACCTCCAAATAAGTCTACAAAATATGAATAAATAAAAATTCTCGAATAATAATATTAATAATTAAAAACTCGGTTAAAACAGTACACTCAAAAAAATCCGGCGATGAATTTTTGCGGTGAAATTATATAGATTGTACATAAAGGTGATACTTTTTTGTCAAAATTTGATAGTAATTTATCACCGAGTGGTAGCAATTACTACCAAATCATATTATATTTATTATGATTTGGTAGTAATTGCTACCAGTCGGTGATAATTACTACCAAATTTTGACAGAAAATTATCTCCATTTTGGTGGGAATATATAATTTCACCAGCTCTGGTAGTAAAAAATCATCACCAATTTTTCTCAGTGTAGCATTACCTAATAGAGTTTGTCCAGTTTGTAGAAAACCCCAAAATCCATTTGGTCTCGGGTTATACAACCTCCTCTCCGAGTATCTCAGCTTCTTATTCTCTTTCTCGTTGATGAGCGAGAGTCGACAAGAGGGGCAGCTCATTGAGACGAGTAGCCATTTCCTCAAGCAACTTGTATGAAAAGAATGATTGCAAGGGAGGGCCTACATTACATGAAAAAAAACAAAAAAAAATATCAATTACTACATGATAATTAAACTCTAATTAAAATATTATAAATTTTTTTTTGCACATACTTTTCCCTTCTGACTAGTACTGAACTCATCCCAGCATATGCTACAAGAGGGTTTATCAGATTCACTTTCCCCTTCAAGAAACACAGCTTCGGGATACCTGTAATTATAAATAGAATTTAAATATAAAAAAACGTCCAGCTTAATAAATAAATACCCTAAATCTGAGCCATATATAGGTAAATCAAACAAAAATTCAACAAGATTCCAAGCAGATTTAGCAGAAAATGTTATTAAATATTAAATCTATAAACTAATTTTTGATTTTGACAAGATTTTGAGCCTTAAAAATTATAGAAATCTACCTATGAATTATGAAAATCTTGATTTTTAATAAAGCTGACTTTGATCAAACGTACATGACTCGTTCTCCATTCTAATCTCTAATTTTTCATAAAGTTTGAATTGAAGATATAATGATTCTATTCAAGCATAATTAGATTTCATCATGACAAGCCATTATCCATCATTCTAATCATATTTTCTATTCATAGTTCTACTACCATAATAATAATAATAAAAATAAAAGTTAATATTTAATATTATGGCTTGGTAAAGTAAAGAAAGTCCACCTAATCCAATCCAATACAATTCGAACAAAAGATAAATCTAGGATAAAGTATTTAGAGCTCTCATAATAATACAAAACTGATTTCCAAATCCAAAACTTGCAGTTCTCGAAACTCAAATCGTGCACATTTATTCTATATATTATATTACCTATTTTATACTGATACTGGTAATACTACCTCCTACCTAGTCTGATAGTAGACTTGAATAACCATAAGTTTGAGTTGAATTTGAATGATAAATGAAAGTGTTAAAATCATAATAGAGTTTCTTCTCAAATTCACTCTCTCTCTCTCAAACTAATGATAAGTCTAAAAATACACCTAAATAGCATTACTATTACGCTATTTATGGAGTATCTAATATCTATCTAATACTAACTTACTCAAAAGGTTATTTAAAGTACCTAGTATTCTGTACCTACATTAGAAATTAGAGATTGAAAAAAGTTACAAGTTTACAAGCCATTATTGTGCGAGCGAAGCGAGCACTTACTATTCAACTTTGCTTGCACTTTGTCCGTCTGTCTGTCTGTCTGTCCAGAGGATAATTCGAGTACTACTGGACCGATCTTAACCAAACTTGGCATGAAGGACCCCCATAGGGTCTCGGTGTGCCATTTCGACAAAAAACCCAGGTGATTCCACCCCTTGCGGTGCTGCGGACCCTTTAACTGTCCACCGGAACCGCAAAATTTTGTATTTGATAAAAATAACATTTCGTAGCTTTGCTCGTACAATTAATAATCAACTTCTAGTGAGTTGATTAAAGCCTAGTTTATATCACAATTTGCAGTAATTTGGGCTCCTTGTGTCTTTTTTTCAAAACTTTTTTTTGATAAGCTTGAGTTAGATTTGAAACCTTATTTCCTTACCCATTACTAAAAAGCTTTTAAAAAAGCATTTTAAATCAAATTAGTTGATCAAAAAAAATCTCCAAACTTACTGATCTATGTGCTGTGAAAGCCATATATAATTTTGCCTTTTCTTAAGTATAGCATGAATTTGTCGAACTCTCGTTCTCATTTGTAGACTAACGATCCTGTAAAAAAAAGGCGAGTAAGTTTGTAAAATTGAATATTGATTGAATTTCATTGTAAATATTTATCAATATACATGTAAAATATTTTATATAGAAATGTAATATTCGTATAAGTATATGTTAGACAAAAAATGCAAATCAAACTTACAGCGAGGTCATGGAAAGGAACAAGTTGCAGCAAACCAGCTAAAATATTACAAAAATAAAAAATATTTAATATTTTCTGCCATTTCCTATAAAAATATGTAGAATATCAAACCTGATGTACATGATGAACCTTATGAAAAATAAGGAAAAGAATTTGAAATTAAAATGAATCTCAAAAGTTCATATCAACTATTCCTAGAATTACTAGGCTTTAATCAACTCACTAGAAGGTTGATTATTAATTGTGCGAGCAAAGCGATGAAAACTTCTCAAGTTACCCCATTTTTCGGGGTTAAAGGTCAACTCCCGGGTCAAACGGATATCAAATTCGGAATCTCCGTCATCGGTTACATAGCCATTTAAACCGAAACCTCATTTTGGATTTTTCCCATTTAATTAACATGGGGAACCCTTAAAGGGTCCCTTGACCCCAAGGGGTGGGGCAATCGGAAATTTTTTTCGAGCATGCACAACTAGACCCTGCAAGGGTCCTTCATGCCAAATTTGGTCAAGATCGGTAGAGTAGTTTTCGAGCTATGCCGGGGACAGGCAGACGGACAAAGTGCAAGCAAAGTTGAATAGTAAGTGCTCGCTTCGCTCGCACAATAAAGTTTTATTTAAAGTTTGAACTTACCAAATCAAATAGTAAAGAAGTCAGGTCGAATTTGAAATTAATCGAATGAGCAACACTGGAATAAGTTTCTTCATTAATTTTACTTGAACTTTGATCATCTCTTTGATATGATTTGCTAAAAACTTGATCGAACACACAAACGGTGAGTGCATGCAAAGTTTGAATTATCAAAAGTCCAATTTCACTCAGCATAAAAATTGCTGAATGAAGACCAAGATTGAAATCATACGGACCACTTACAGCTGGATTTGTCTGAGAATTTGGATTATTATTATTACTATTTGTTGTATCTTCAACTTCAGGACTAATTAGAAAACTAGCTGCATATTCGCCAGCAGTAGTTGCATTTTCATTCGGTTTGAGCCGTTTCATCGATGAGCTCATATACCATCCAAAAACCGCCACAAAAAGTGACAATGAGAGGAAAAATATGAATGACAGAAGTCCGAGTATTTTTCTTCTCCTTAGCTCACCATGGCGTGTCCAATCATTCATTAGAATCAGCTAAAAAAGCACACAAAAGGAAAAAATAAGAGACATCTTATCATTAAAAATCTTATTTTATATAATCTTGATCATCAAAAAAAAACTTCTTAAACTTCCTTATTTTATTGTTCTACTAAAAAATAATTATTCACCTATCTACCTACATTATCTCTTCTATCTCAACTTAAGTTCTACTTACTTACTGTCTACCTTTAATTAATCTCGATTTTAACGGATTGCAAAACTTTGAGTAATCTACTTTTTTACTTACACAAGTACTGTGCTTATACTGTATCTGTACTGTACATTTTGCCTTCTATACAAATAACAAGTAGGCGTAGGTATAAAATTAAACCCTATAGCTATAAATTAAATAATTTTTTGAAAACTACCTGACAGATTACATAAAATCTAAATCCAAATAGATCCTATGCGAGTTGCAAAATCTTAACATCAATTTTACAAGTAAAACTTGGGTATTATTTGTTAAACTTTAGAGTATTTGAAAGTATAAATGGACTCGAATATAAAAACCAAATCAAATACCTAAATGTGCTCTACTTTTCCTATTTATTTACAGATTATTTAAACAAAATAAGTCTCCAAAAAAGTTACTACTTCTAATAAAATTAACAGGGGGGCTACTATACTGTATTTTATAAAGTGTGGATAGAGATTACTACAGATTTAGTTAAAATAAAGGTTTAAATAAAAAAACCTATAAATCAAAGGAAAGTGAGTGATTTGAAATAAATTGTCCACTTACATAATTATGTCTCTCTTTGCACAATTGACGAGCTAATTGTAGAAACCCAACGACTGAAACAAAGAAACACCATCCTATAATATCCTAAAGATAAAAAATATTTCATTAATTTCATAAAAGATTACTCATTTCATATAGAAATGCTTGACAAATACTGGATGATTTTAATTTCATTTGATTACCTCAATCTCCTGAACATTGACTACACCGAATACAAAGACCACTTTGTAAAATATCAAATTCCAAAATTGATCTTTAATATTCTCTTGCTCAGAAGCTCGCAGATTCTCGAACACTCTCTTATGAATCTTATGGCCCATCAGAATTAGAAGACAATATACGAGATTTACCAGGGGCTAAAAATAACAAAAAAAAAATCATTAGCACAAGGTTCCTAATTAAATATTTAAATATTACATATAAAAAATAACAATTCATAATAACAACGTATCACCATCATCATAAATATCATAATACACCTATTATAATGCTATTAATTTCACGAAAACTTAGGATTAGAATAGAACTATGAATTGATAAAAACAAAAACCTAAACTAATCTCAAGTCAAATCTACAACAAAAAATGTTAAAACCATTAACATGAAATGAATAATAAGAAAAAAAGATGATTATCTCACATTAAATTATTAAGCATTTTATAATGCACCACAAACAAACATTCTTTGATTCTAAATTCTATGTAGGCAATACCTATATTTATATTACAAGAGAACTTAATGGGTGGATCCTACCTATATAATTAAAAATTAAAATTAAAATTATACTTATTTATTTATTTACTAATCTCATACTTCAATTTACATTTCTATACCTCTTTTATATTTTACTATTTATCTTTCTAATTTTTGCATATTAACTAGGTAGTCAGAATTCAGCAGATTCTCAGGTTTAAATGTATGTTGATTGTATTGTAGGTAATTATTACTCAAGCAAAAAAGAAAGGAAAAACTCCAAGATATCATATGCAAATTCAAATGGCAAATTATATCATTGTTTCCTTCAAAAGAATTATACATATTTATATTACAGTGTATTATATGTGGTGCATATATTCAATTATGTAAATAAAAAAAATCAGTAATAGACAATCAAATCAAATATATAATTTAAAAGTCTAGACCAATTCTTAAGTTCTTACAAGACTCGCCACTGTCACAAAACATTTTTTAAGTACAGTAGTATCCTACCTATCGATAAAAATAGTTTAGAAAATGCAAAGTAAATAAATATAGCACAATCACAAGTACCTAACCTAAACTAACCTAGGTACATTTTTTTTGCTAAAAATTAGATTCAAAGTCTGACTTATAAAATAATAGTCCTGATCTGATAACAATAAACTGAAAAAAATGTATGCTCAAAATATATAAAATTCGACTCTTTTTAAATATAAAGCTTTATCTCTAGTCTCTAGTTATTATTCAAAACTCAAAGATTTTTGATTTTGAAATTCATGATATTATTCATCTACTAAAAATCACAATTTCAATAATAAAGTTAACTCAAGTCACGTAGTATGATACTACTAGTATCGCGATTTTTACTTTAAATATCGATTAGGGTACCTAGTAAATAAGGAAAAATACTAAATACATACCTATTCATAAATAAGAATATAAAAATTAGTATTAGTATTAGTATATACATACTTTCAGTCAATACAGGCAAAATTATTACATAAACTTTGCTTTTAAAAAAATATAATGAATGGACATTAATGATTATCGTAAAAAAATTATTTCTATGTGAAGGTTAAGGAGAATGAGAATAAAAGACATATAAAATAAACACCTACTTTACTGCCTACTGCCTACCTATCTACCTATTTATTATTCTAATCCCTATTTGTTTTGTAGAAAATAATACCTAATACCTAGATAGAATAATTTTTAAGCTAAACTAAAATTTATGCAAAATCTAACTAGGTATCCTACCTACTACACTATACTAGCTACATAATAAAATATAACTTAATATTATTAAATTTTGATCAAGAATCAAGAAAGATATGAAATTCAAGATTTGATATATACCTACCTATGATAGTAAAATTTATAAAAAAAGGTTTGACAATTTTTTACAAGAATTTGTTAAATAAACATTTTCTCAGCTGAAATTGTCAATCTGCTATTAAATTAATTCCCTACAAAAAAAGGCAACCAAAATTGAATTATATAATGGTTTTATGCGATTACCACAATGACATTATTCGCCATACAATATTTTTGACTATTTTATTGATAAATATTTAATAGTAGGATAGGACCTAACCTAGGTCCTAGGTAGTTATTTTATTGGAAATTTATCATTGTATAAGTGTGAGCATAAAAATATTTATATTTATATTTTAGGAATAAAATTTATTTAAATTAGAATGCATGCACTTTCTTATTTACCTACCTCTTCTACCTATTTATTTATTCAATTTCTATACTTAACAATAATATATAAGTCTTATTACTTAATTAGCCTTGAACTTGAATTTGCACATATCTGCTCATTAATAAAACACTCACTCACTAACTGCTTACATGCCTTTTAAACTTGTAAAGAATAAGAAAACAACCAATGTATGTATGTAATGCAAACTTCGATTATAAATGAAGTCAGAAATAAATTTAAATTATTGTCCCCCCCTAAAATAAATAAAAATAGATGAATCACAATTCTCTTAAATAAATACCTATTGTATAAATAATATTTTACGATTCTGTTTGCTTTTTATTTACCTACTCAACTCAAGACAATCAAACCCAACTCGTTTAAAAATGACATGACATGAATCATCTTATTTTACTTTAAAAAGTTTACCAGAATGGAAAATTATAATAATAAAGAACAGAACAAAATAGAACCGATTGTAATTGTAATTGAATTGTTTGTAAATAATAATATCGTAAAATAATCCTATCCTATCCGTGTAATTAGAGGAAACGGATATCCTAATAATTAAAATATCTCAGAAAAATGGTAAATAATAAGGTAAGGTAAAGGTAAGCCTTAAAGTAAGGGTAAGGTAAAATAAAAACAATTTAATTCTTCACTACTCTAAACTCTAACTGCTTTTTCTGCAAAAGAGTATTAAATTACAATTTTAAACTTGATTGGATGTGCAAAAAAGTAAAGGAAAATAAAAAAATGATGTTGATAGTTGGAAAGGTTGAGGACGACGTGAGAAAAAAAAGATGCTAAAGCGTAGTTTGACTCGTCCATTTACTTAATATTGATGAAATATAAAAAATTATTCACTAAAAGATACTACTCGTAAAAGTACCTAGTATCTACCTAGGTATATTATTTATATGATGTTTAGAAGTAAAGCTAAGCTAAAGTAGATATGCCTATACTTGCTGGTGCTACAGACTACAGAATAGTAAGTTCATATTTAAAAGTTTTTTAACCTCTGGTGATACTTAATACTACTCAACTACTGACTACTGATATATTACATATAATCTTGTTCTTATACTGATAGTAGGTAATTCAGAGTTTTTTAGCATTTCCTATCCACTATCCTCAATCCTGACTTTGTTTTTAATACAAACAACAATATTTATCCATTTCCAGTTCAAACTAGGTATCTACTTATTTTAATCGTACTCTCAAGTACTAATTTCCTACAATTATTTTTATACAAATGTAAGTAATAGTAAATGAATAATGAACTGCATGACTTTATAAGCAAAACTACGAGATAAGAAATAGATGCAACTAACTAACTTTTGAACAGTTTTAATCTTATGCTAATAATAAATATGGTAACATAAGCTGTAAAAAGTAATACAAAGTTATAAGTAAGATGTAATTATTTAGTAATTGAAATTGAAATTGATAAAATAAAATGTTATCGACTTACCCAAACACAGTGAGGTTGTTGGCTCGCCCAATGGATAGTATGCCAAGTAAAATATTTGATATCTAATGGTACTGTTGAATTAATATTATTGGTCACATCATCATCAACCCCTCCTTGGGTCAAAAGACTATTGAGATAAATTAATTGTGATTCTGTCCATAAATAGTACATGGAGCATGATGCCGCCAAAAAAGATAGACCAGCATAAACCTCCAGTGATGGTAGTGGCAATCGATCCAAAGATAATAATTCAATATCCATTTTTGATAACTTTTGACTTTTCGGCTTTAGTTTTTGATTTATAATTTGTTCCAATTTATTTACGTAGTTAATCGCAGGATACAAAATAACAACACCAACATGTAGGATATCCAAGTTCCAAGAGAGATAATTATCGGCTTCACTATTTTAAAAAAATTGAAAATTATTTACTGGTACATAGATAGAAAGAAAAGAAATCAGTTTAAAAATGACTCATATACCTCATGTAGATAATTGCAATATTAATTACAAAAAATAAAAAGGAAAATAATCGTTTATTGGGCGAGCGAAGCGAGCCCTTACTATTCAACTTTGCTTGCACTTTGTCCGTCTGTCTGTCTGTCTGTTC